>SJXQ01013076.1:0-73414 GCA_006408695.1 Aepyceros melampus | reverse complement strand
CGCGCAGAGTATCTCTTCGCAGCTGCTCCAGCAAAGCGTAGCCGCTGCTCCTTACCTTGGATGAAGGGTATCTCCTCACCGCCACCCTTCCTGACCTTCAACGTGGGATAGCTCTTCTAGAGAAAATTATTAGTCTCACTCAAATTTAACATCCAAATATTGATAGTTTAAACAAAGGATTTTTATTGGTTTATATTATTGAGAAATCCAAAAACTGAGCAGGCTTTCAAAAACAACTGGTTCTGTAATGTCAACAAAGACATACTTTCTATTACTGTGCATTTTCTTCTACAATGTGCTTTTCTGCTAAAACTGTCTCTTCTCATGGTTTTAAAAGGTCGTCAGAAAAAGCTATTTGCTGTTTGCTTCTTAATTTGTATTTACCAAGACAGAAAGTATTTTTGAGGCAATTCCCATGGATTAGAGAGAAGAAGCTTCCCCCAAAAATGGCCTGCAACTGTCTCCTTGGCCTCACTTGTCTCTAATTTGTTCACCTGCCTACTCTGAACCAATCACCTGGACAGGAGTATGTTATATTGCTGCTTGGCTTAAAACAGTCTGAAATTAACCCTGCAGCTGGGCAAATCCACCCCAAACAATGCTGGAAAACTGTTTATTTAGAAAGTAGAACAAAGCCTAGATGACAAGGAGAGATCTTACAAATGTCAAATACAGCTGTTGTTAGCCCCTTCTCTCTGCATATCTATTCTATGTCACTCTCTTAGTCTGGCTCTACATACAAGGTTTTTTAAATTTGGAATCCCTCATAAATTTGATTTACACATGGCTGAGGCTTGTTCTGGAACAATTCCCAAACCAAATACCTGTGATTTTGCAAATCCAATTTACATCACCCATGTATAACTTTTTCAACATAGTTTAAAATTCTCAAATGATATCATCCAATTGGCTTAGTCTAACGTATAGATGGACACTCATCATAGACCTCCACATGCTGGTCCTCAACTCTTATAGCCCAAAGAGTAGGGTCATCTGATGTAATCACGGGTGACTTGGCCCATCTGTTCAGCAGGGTCTGTGGGTGGGGACAGTTTCTTTTAGAAGGGGATGTGAGCAGAAAGGAAATTATATACATCTCTAACCAGAAAAATCCCAGGGGTGAAAATATTAGGAAGAAAATGGCACCAAATTTAAAGATAAAAAAAAAACTGCCACCATGATTCAAAGTTCAACTGGGTGACTGATCACAGACTTCTGTTTTAATCACTATTTTAGCCTTATAATCTTGGAAATTTACTTTGAAGAACACTGAAACACTCTTCAAGCAGAAACTTTATAGGAGAAAACAAACTTTGATCAAAAATCCAGAACCTAAAAAGATATTTATGCTCAGTATTCTCAGGTACTGAACATTGTGAATGCATAGCTGCCTTTTATGCCTTTCTTGCAGATGAACTTCCTCAAAATGAGTTTGCATATTGAAAGGGCTAACAAAACACCCCAGTAGAATTTCTCCCAACATAACTCCATTTCACTTTTAAGTAAATTACCATTTTCATCTCCTGATTTCTAAAAGAATGTTAGAGATCTCCCACCCATTCCCAGACTAACTCAGATGTGTTCACTGTCAAAGGGGAAATTTCCAAGTTCTCATAGGTGCTTGTGGGTGGCTCTGAGGCAAGAAAGTGAAAATGATAGTAATTCAGTCATGTTTGACTCTTTGTGATCCCGTGGACTGTAGCCCACAAGGCTCTTCTGTCCATGGAATTCTACAGGCAAGAATACTGGAGTGGGTTGTCATTCCCTTCTTCAGGGGATATTTCCGACCCAAGGATTGAACCTGGGTGTCCTGCACTGGCAGGCAGATTATTTACAGTCTGAGCCACCAGGGAAGCCAACTTTAGGTAGTGTAGCAATATCAAATCTTGTTTTAATCACATAAATGTCTATTTTATTTTTCTCACTCTAAATAACCATTCAAATTTTTTTAATTCATTTGAGGTAACTCCTTTTTTAAAAAGAAAAAAAATTTTTTACATCATTGAAATAATAGCTAGACTTTTTTTTTCCCCCAAGATTTTTGTTGATATTCTTAATTGCTCTTATTAGCATCTGTAGTAAGATGCTCTTATTAGCAACTGAGGAAAGAAGCATGTGGCTATCAGAGTAGTACAACCAAACTTCTCTGCTGGAGCAAAAGAGGAATGCTGGAAGCTGGAGAGAGAAGTTGTTCTTCTCTTTCTTATAATGCATTCAGGCTCATTTAGACCCAAATAACAATCTGACTGGTTACTATTTTAACTGTGAATGAATTAAAGAAAGGACTCCCCCTAGCCCCCATAAATCTGGAATGGACTGGACTGAGAGTATCCGCACTTCTCTTTGGGACTTAGAGATTCCACCGAATGTCTTCTCAACGTTCTAGTATTCGAATTAAGAAGCCACAGCTTAGACTAGTCCAAGATATCAAAAATAATAAAAGAAACTTGAACTCAGGGAAAATATAAGAAATTCAGAGAAAACACTTTTTAAAAACTGTTATTTCACCCATAGTTAATTCTGATTTTAGTTTAAAAGCAAAATGAAGTCCAGGGATAGTTACAACTAAACAATAGTTGAAAAGAAGACTTTAGACATAAAGGCTGAATTTTTTTAAATCGACATTTCATGCAGCAGCTCCTGCATAGCCTTCCCATTTCTCAAGAGCTTTGATTTGTGGAAATAATGGTTATGCAATTTCCACACATTGTACTCCAATCACAGCATGTAGGCAACAATGAAATGAAAACAACTAAACACACTTGAAGCTGGAGATTTTGATAAGATTTTTTTTCACCAAGATTTTTTAACTTGATATTTTTCCAAGGCACCCAAAATATTCCTATTGTGCTTTAATCAGATATATGTGAACACAGCAAAGTGTCTTGTTTTCTTATATCTATGGCAGCAGCACTGGTTAATCAAGCTGTAAAAAATTAACCAAAAAGAAACTATTGGACTGTGAGAATCCCACAGTTGACAGATCTTTGGTCTTTCTCTTTAAAATAAAAATCTATGCCATATGTTTACAAAAGATGAGAAATGTTGGAGAAAATTAATTTCCTTAGGACATAATGCTGCATATAGCCTTTCAGAGAGAGAGGTCCCTGGCATTTTCTGGGAGGACTTGGTACAAGAAACAGTGTAGCATTGGATCTGCACAAAGACGATTTCCTCTGGTCCCTATTTTAGTTTTACCCTTTGAACTTTCAACAGTTTATTTATTATTGTTATTATTATTTTTAATTGGGCACAGATTGTTTCAGGAATCATCTTGGTTCCCTTTTTTGAAGCACTTTTTTTAAAAACAAAACAAAGCAAAATATTTGTTGAGACTGCTTTCTAAAGGGCTCCACCTCTACCACCTGTCACTGTACCGGGGGCTGCAACGTGGACAGCACCCTCACTTCTAAGTTCAACTGCATACTGGATGGTGAAAGGCAGAAGCCGAGGAGGTTGGAAGTGCAGATTTGGAGGTAGGTGACAATACAAAAATTCCCACATTGCAGATCAGTGATAAATTTTCATACACCTGGAGAAACAAAATTAATCTACCAAATGTAATTCTTTCGGAAGGTCTTTCCCCCTTTACATCTAAAATCCTGGGAATTTCACCTCCTTGACCCATCATTTCTAAGTGATCAATCATAGGTTGATTATTTGTCACTAGATGGCATCATGCAGTGTTTCTTGACAACAGTAATTAAGTTGGCAAAGTTGAAGCTTGGGCCATTTTTTGTTATTTTCTTTTTGGTATGAATCTAAGAATCTCAATCAGATCCTGGGTACTTCATCTTTATTGGATGTGTAGATTTGGCTTTGTAAAATTTGTATATTGTTTGAGATTCTCTTTCCTTGGTGTATCTGGGTGATACGTGAAGCCAGTAACTAGTCTTATATAAATAATAAATTAGTTCTTCCTCTAAATTCTCTTCCAAGTCACATACACAAATATTTACCTATAGAGACTTTGTAGAACTAAAATAAATGTCCTCACATTAAGATCTTTATCTAGACATGCAAGTAGGAAAAGCTATATAAGAGAAACTTTTTTATCTTAGCCTGGTCAGTTGAAATCTAGTCATGGATAAGCCATACTGATAGAAAAATATGATAATGATCAGTTGATGCTTTAAACTTGTGAAATGTATAAAGAAAATATGAGCAACTAAATAAGAAAAATGGTTGTAAATAGGAGTTAATGATCACAATCTTTTATTCCCCCAGATGTGACAGGTAAGTATGACCATTTTTATTTGTTGTGTTCCAATGAACTTTATATTACTAAAGAATGAATTCTGAATTCCATGTTGTAAACAAAACCGGACCAATTTTTCTAATTATGACTTAGACCTGAAAGTTTATGAATAATAACATATAATAAATTGTATTATCTTGAATAAGACTGACAAAATAGATGACATCTTTATATTACTAAAGAATGAATTCTGAATTCCATGTTGTAAACAAAACCGGACCAATTTTTCTAATTATGACTTAGACCTGAAAGTTTATGAATAATAACATATAATAAATTGTATTATCTTGAATAAGACTGACAAAATAGATGACAGATAAAAAGATAGTGTCTAATACAGTACTTGATATTCTGAATAGTTGTCTTTTTCTACAACATTACTCTTTTATTTTCATTTTCTTATTTATTACTTGAAAAGTCACTTCTGTTTCAATTGTCTTACTTTATTTCATTCATTCATTGAACAAGTATTAAGCTGAGTATTTATGTTGGATTAGATACTAGAGATGCAAAATAGAACACTGAATTTGCCCTCAAAAAGCTTAATTTTTTATGTTGTTAAACATCCATAAAGTAAGTTTCAGAATCAATCATGGGAGGTTGGGAGGACAGAATGGGAAAGAGAAAGAGAGGGAGAGGGAGAAAAGCAAGTGAGAGAGAAAGAGAGAATACAGAGTCTTAGACTAGGAAACAAGATGTGTGGTCACAGCTCTGCCAGTAACTCAAGCTATAGTCCTACTCTTCCCTTATTGAGCATTCAAATAAAATAATTTTACTTGAAGTGCTTTGTAAACTGTAAAATATTTTAAATTTAAAGATTTTTAAGATTTTTAATTTCCCCCTATAAGAATCCCACAATTTTTAAATATTAACTTAAAAATCAGTCTTTTATCCTGCATTTGAGTGTTTTCTCCCTTTTCAATTCCCATCTATTTCAAAATTCATACTGCATTAATAAAGTTTAAAAAGCATTAAATGTTCAACTCTCCTTATGAAACAAAAAGTGAACAGAAGCACCATGATCTTGGAAAGAGAAAAGGGGCTAAGCTAAATAGCCCTGGGACCACATCAGACTCTGAAACATGGAGACTCTAGGATTACCCCCTTACCCTCTTTTAAAGTAAGCATTCTTGCTGCTTCTCTTGTTTTTACATATTAAAAAATGTAATTTTAAGCGAATTCTGTTACAATAACACATGTGAAATAAAGAGAGCTCTTGGGAGTTTCATTCAGGTCCTACAACTTCACCCCTTCCACATTTTGATGGTAGAAAAAAACTAAAGAAGTTTCTAATTGATTATTAGATTATGAGATTTGGTACAACATCCCCTGTTCTTAGACTAGTTCAGTAGTTTTGCAAAATGCTCCTTATTTTTCTTTAAGGCAGAAAGTATCATATTCTAAGCTGGGTAGATCAGAAAACCTTTTTCTACAGGCTGTATGAAGAAATAAATACATAAGTAACTCTGAACTCAATGTATTTAAGACCACAAAGAAAGATACATAAAATGGTCAAGTTCCTAACTGGATCTGAGTTTGTATAGAGACAAGTTTTATCTTAGTTTCCTGGTCCATTATCTGGGGATTTTGTCTTCTGTACTGTATTTTTTTAACTTTTTAATTGTTTAAAATTTATTTTTAATTGGAGGGTAATTGCTTTACAATGTTGTGTTGGCTTCTGTTGTACAATAATGTGAATCAGCTGTAAGTATACATATTCTGTAGTGTATTAAGCAGTATTTTTAGTATGATGATGACTTACCAGTAAAGACAAACTTCTAATTAAGCATCTGAGCTGAAAATGTTCTCTCAATCTATTATATATTTGCTTGAAATAGTCTTATTTCGTTAGGAAAACAGAAAAAAAAAGTGGCTTGGATCCATTTACCTGTAAAAAATGTATGCCTATCCTTATTTTGAATGATTAGATTTGTTTTAAAATATTTGTGTACCATCAGACATGGTCTAGGAGAAAACTTGAAAGATTGGAAATGAAAGTTTATAGATTACAACATCTACTTACCACATTATTTCTTTTTTCACCTTTATTTTTTAGGTTTATGACATTTTCATCTTTGTTTAAACTATTATTTCAAGCCAAGTGTTATAAGAATGACAATATTTATGCACAAGGAACCTAGGAAATGGAATTCTACCTCACTAGTTCAGAGTCCATAGCTCTTAAGGCTTTTACCATCAGTATATTTAGGTAAAATGATGGTCTTTATCATGAAAGTATATGCACCCACATTTAGCCATAGACAAAACTTCCTGGAAGGAAGCAAAGTTGTTTTTTTTTTTTTTTTTTAAGAAATTATTTTGGGAAAGTGTGCTGAAGCTTTTCTCTAAAAATAAAATGGTATTTCATCAGTACTGGCCATTTTTTAGCCACATATGACAAACGATCACAGATGCTCATAAAACTCTAAAAGGAACTGAATATTATTCTCCTCTGAAATGGCAAATATCTTTCCTTTAACTGCATTTTAAAACAAAAACAAACTTTACCACACTGATTGAAGATAATGCAGGAAATCATATGGTCCCACCCAAAGTTCCTGCATTCAAAATGTCCTCATGGGTAAGGAGGTTCAAGGTGTTTTTAAGAACAGAACTTTCATGTTTCTCCCTGTTAACAATGGCACTTCCTGTTTTGACCTCTAACCATATTAGGATATCAAACAAGTAAGATGATGGACTTCTCCTTTTTGCACAGCGAAGAGTATTTACTCCCTCTCACAGTGTCTGTAGAATTCAAAGTGAACATTCAGTTCAGCTCTGTTCAGTTCAGTCACTCAGTCGTGTCCAGCTCTTTGCAACACAGCACGCCAGGCCTCCCTGTCCGTCACTGTCTCCCGGAGTTCACTGAAACTCATGTCCATTGAGTCGGTGATGCCATCCAGCCAACTCATCCTCTGTCGTTGCCTTCTCCTCCTGCCCCCAGTCCCAGCCAGAATCAGGGTCTTTTCCAGTCAGTCAGCTCTTCTCATGAGGTGGCCAAAGTATTGGAGTTTCAGCTTCAGCATCAATCCCTCCAATGAACACCCAGGACTGATCTCCTTCAGAATGGACTGGTTGGATCTCCTTGCAGTCCAAGGGACTCTCAAGAGTCTTCTCCAACACCACAGTTCAAAAGCATCAATTCTTCAGCGCTCAGCTTTCTTCACAGTCCAACTCTCACATCCATACTGACCACTGGAAAAAAACATAGCCTTAGGACTACCCAATTCTCCTGATATTCTAGACACTGATTTAGTTTCCCAGCAAGGGTTGTGATTTTCAATAATTTATAGTTATCTAGTCATGAGCCTGGTAGTGAAGTCAACAAAGTGTGCAACATTCCTCCTCTCAAAGATATAGAAAGCTACATACGGCTTCTGAATGACTCCAGTGTCTTACTAAAAGCTACTAACACCCTTTAACAGGTTCAGGACTCAGTGATTGCCTTCTTTTAAGCCACCTTCTTTCAAAAAAAAGAAAGAAAGTGGAGAGAAAAGGAAAGAAAGAAAGAAAAGAGAGAAGAGAGGAAGGAAGGAAGGAAGGAGAAAGGAAAGTTTGAGGAAAGAAAAAAGAAAAGAATGAAGGGAGAAAAGGAAGGAGGGAGGAAAGAAAGAAGGAAGAAAAAAAGATTAAAGTCAAAAGATCATCTCCTCAAAGTGAAAAAGAAACTATACTTGAAAGATTCAATGCTCTGATTACCTGTTGCTTCCCCTCCCCCCCAAAAAAATTTTTTTAAGCAAATTAAATTCTACTTAGTATAAAAAATGTCATGTTACTCTTTTTGAAGTATATACAGATGACAGAAATGCTAAAGATGTAAGTGTACAAAAATAAAGTTGCCATATGATCCTGCAATTCTAATCTTGGGCAAAAATCTGGACAAAGCTACAATTTGAAAAGATACATGCACCTCTATGTTCACAGCAGCACTATTTAAAATAAACAAGACATGGAAAGAAACCTAACTGTCCATTGACAGATGAATGGATAAAGAAGATATAGTATATGTATATATAGTGGAATATTACTCAACCATAAAAAGAGTGAAATAATCCATTTGCAACTATATGGATACACAAAGATTATCATACTAAGAAAAGTGAGTCAGAAAGAGAAAGACAGGACTTCTCTAGTGGTCCAGTGATAAGACTCTGTGCTTCCAGTGCAGGGAGCACAAATTTGATCCTTGGTCCGAGAACTAAAATCCTATAGCTGTGCAGAGCAGTCAAAAAAAAAGTAAGAAAGAGAAAAACAAATATTGTATGATATCACTTATATGAGGAACCTAAAATATGACACAAATGAACTTAACTATAAAACAGATTCGCAGACATGAAGAATAGACTTGTGGTAGTCGATGGGGGAGAGAGAGTAGGGGAGGATTGGATTGGGAGTTTGGGATTAGCAAATGCAAACTCTTATATTCAGAAAGGATAAACAACAAGGTCCTACTGTATAGCCCAGGGAACTATATTCAATATCCTGTAATAAACTAAAATGGAAAAGGATATGAAAAAAATGATGTAATACATCAAATAACAAAAACATTTTAGAAGGCAATATTCTCAGTCTTTTTAAAAATAGTTCTATATATTGAAAAAAGAAACTATTTTAAGTGGAAAAGCTCAGCAACTATCCTACTTTCTGTGTTATTGTGAGGATGACAGTATATTAGAAGTGAGAAGATATTTTCTTGGAAAAAAAAAAAAACTCAAAATTAGTCCTTCCTGAGGGAAGTTATATATATTTTTTTTATGCCACAGAAAAGTGATTTGTCAACTTTCCCACCAAATCTTACCCAGTTTCTTTAAGACCTTCTCTGAATATATATGAATATACTACTAAATATATGTATACAATTTAAATGATATATGCATGAGTATAAATGTTTTAGACTTATATGACTGCTTTCTTTACAATATCCCAGTAATTGGAATAAATACAGTAAAATTAAATTCCTTTAGGCTTTTATTATTATCATTAATTATTTTTGCATAAAAAATAAGAAACTCATATGTTTTAGATGCAAATTCCAGATTGTTTTGCATACTAAATGATACTAAAACAGTAAAGCATTTGCTAAACCAGAAGATAAGCAAAGCACCCTTAAAGGATGCTATCTGTATAGCTAATAGCAAAGTTGTTAAGACTGCTAATCCCATTTGGAAATCTATGCAACTTGATGAGCAGATGTGCAGAAGATATTAGTGGGAGATCTGAGAAAACCAACAATATTAGAAGAGTCATTTTTTTAGCAGATCCATTCTAGAGCAAAAATAAGTTTTAGATGCAGAAGACTGTCTGACACAGTAAATTGATTAGACTTTCTTGACTAATATTCCTGTAAATGTATAAAATTGAAGCAGAAATGGTAACTGTCAAAAACCAAAGTTTTCCTCTTCTTCCACAGAACAATAAATGCTTGGTAAAAATAACTTTTCTGTGAAAATGGTCACCAGTACAAACTTTCCTTATAACATATTTTCCATTAAGTAAGCAAATGATAAATTATCTGATACTCTTGACTCATTATCAGTATCAATCCGATCAGGGAATTAGAAAATAGATAATTTTGTTTTGCTCTGCTACTCTTTTTATTTATTTATTTAATGAAATACAATTGACATACAACATTACCTTAGTTTCAGGTGCACAACATAGTAATCCAACAATCAAATACATTACTAAATGATCACAACAAAAAATCTAGTAACTACCTATCACGGTACAAAATTACTACACTATTATTGACTCTATTCCTTGTATTTCCTTTATACTTGCAACTTATTTATTTTATAGCTGAAAGTCTGTATCTCTCAATCCCCTTTGGCTATTTCACCCACCCTCTTCAATGCCTCCTCCCACCCTGGCAATCACCAGTTTGCTCTCAGTATCTATGTCTGTTTCTGTTTCTTTGTTTGTTTTTCAGATTCCACATATAAGTGAGATCATACAATATTTGTCTTTGTCTAACTTATTTCCCTTAGCATAGATCTCTAGATCCATCTGTTGCAGGAAAGGGGACCCCTTCCAGGGCCCAAAACTGAGCTCTTTTCTAACACTCAGAAAAGAATTGTGCAAGGAGACATGTGCTGACAAAGCAAGAGATTTTATTGGGAAGGGCACCCGGGTGGAGAGCAGTAGAGTTAGGGAACCCAGGAGAACAGTGATGGGATTAGTTTTAGGATGGTCTTTGGCCCATCGTTCTAATTCAGAGTCTCTCCTGGTGGTGCATGAATCGCTTAGCCAAGATGATGCTAGCAGAGGGATTCTGGGAAGTGGACGGACACCCGGTGTCTCCTTTAGACCTTTCCCAAACTCTTCCAGTTGGTGGTGGCTTATTAGTTCTGTATTCCTTATCAGGATCTCCTGTCATAAAACAACTCATGCAAATGGTTACTGTGGTGCCTGGCCAGGGTGGGCGGTTTCAGTGTGCTTCCCCTAACAACTTCCCCTAAGAGACTTCATACTCAAGATACTTCTTGGGAATTGGGGCAGAGGTCTCTTTCTTCTGAAACTTCTTCCTGCTGTGCATGGGCATAGTCCTGCCTAACAGAGCAGAAGTCCTTCTCTACCTGATCTAAATCAAGGTATTTTTGCCTGAAATCAACATTCACCCATGTAATAACAGCATTTTAGTTTGAAACTGTTGGCTCCTCTCAGAGATGAAATAGAAAGGGGCCAAATAGGAGACCTAACAGGATGATCATCACTCGTCTCCAGAAACAGGAGGCAGCATTTGGGGTGAGGGCTGCAGGGTTTGTGACTTTTTTTTTATTTTTATTTTTGGATTGGTTGGTGGTGAGGAAACAGAGCTGTGTTCCAGGAATCTCGTGTTTAGTCTGAAGTTACCATCCTCCATCTGGGTTGGGGGTTCAATTCTGTAGAAGAACTCAAAGACATTGTTATGCATATATCTTTGCATAGGAACTCGGAGCCTGTCTCAAGGCTGTACCACCATTTGACTGTTTCTCCTCTGTTTCTGTATTCCCTCCCTTTCCTGATTAGCAATTGTTAGAATACACCCATTGGAACTCAGGAATGGTGAAGAAGGCTGAATGAACCCTATATCCTACAGACTAGAAATGGAGAATACACAACAGATCTGAACTCCAGAGCCCCACAGAGTCCTGCTCAGTTTTAATTTAGGGAACAGGGCAACTATGACTATGATTTAGTTCAGTACAATCTCTCAGTCCTGTCCTACTCTTTGCAACCCCATGATTCGCAGCACGCCAGGCCTCCCTGTCCATCACCATCTCCCGGAGTTAACTCAACTCACGTCCATTGAGTTGGTGATGCCACCCAGCCATCTCATCCTCTGTCATCCACTTTTCCTCCTGCCCCCAATCCCTCCCAGCATCAGAGTATTGTCCAATGAGTCAATTCTTTGCATGAGGTGGCCAGAGTACTGGAGTTTCAGCTTTAGCATCATTCCTTCCAAAGAAATCCCAGGGCTGATCTCCTTTAGAATGGACTGGTTGGTTCTCCTTGCAGTCCAAGGGACTCTCAAGAGTCTTCTCCAACACCACAGTTCAAAAGCATAAATTCTTCGGCACTCAGCTTTCTTTACAGTCCAACTCTCACATTCACACATGACCACTGGAAAAACCATAGCCTTGACTAGATGGAACTTTGTTGGCAAAGTAATATCTCTGCTTTTCAATATGCTGTCTAGGTTGGTCATAAGTTTTCTTCCAAGGAGTAAGCGTCTTTTAATTTCATGGCTGCAGTCACCATCTGCAGTGATTTGGGAGCCCAAAAAGATAAAGTCTGACATTGTTTCCATTGTTTCCCCATCTATTTCCCATGAAGTAAGGGGACCGGATGCCATGATCTTCATTTTCTGTATGTTGAGCTTTAAGCCTACTTTTTCACTCTCTTCTTTCACTTTCATCAAGAGACTTTTGAGTTCCTCTTCACTTTCTGCCATAAGGGTGGTGTCATCTGCATATTTGAGGTTATTGATACTTCTCCTGGAAAATCTAACTGTTGCTTCCTGACCTGCATACAGATTTCTCAAGAGGCAGGTCAGGTGGTCTGGTATTCCCAGCTCGTTCAGAATTTTCCAGAGTTTCTTGTGATCCACACAGGCAAAGACTTTGGCATAGTCAATAAAGCAGAAAGAGATGTTTTTCTGGAACTCTCTTGCTTTTTCTATGATCCAGCAGATGGTGGCATTTTAATCTCTAGTTCCTCTGCCTTTTCTAAAACCAGCTTGAACATCTGGAAGCTGACGGTTCACATATTGCTGAAGCCTGGCTTGGAGAATTTTGAGCATTACTTTACTAGCATGTGAGATGAGTGCAATTGTCCGGTAGTTTGAGCATTCTTTGGCATTGCCTTTCTTTGGGATTGGAATGAAAACTGACCTTTTCCNCTGCCTTTTCTAAAACCAGCTTGAACATCAGGAAGTTCACAGTTCACGTATTGCGGAAGCCTCGCTTGGAGAATTTTGAGCATTACTTTACTAGTATGTGAAATGAGTGCAATTGTACGGTAGTTTGAACAATTTTTGGCATTGCCTTTCTTTGGGATTGGAATGAAAACTGACCTTTTCCAGTCCTGTGGCCACCTGAGTTTTCCAAATTTGCTGGCATATTGAGTGCAGCACTTTCACAGCATCATCTTCCAGGATTTGAAATAGCTCTACTGGAATTCCATCACCTCCACTAGCTTTGTCCGTAGTGATGCTTTCTAAGGCCCACTTGACTTCACATTCCAAGATGTCTGGCTCTAGGTGAGTTATCACACCATCGTGATTATCTGGGTCGTGAAGATCTTTTTTGTACAGTTCTGTGTATTCTTGCCACCTCTTCCTAATATCTTCTGCTTCTGTTAGGTCCATACCATTTCTGTCCTTATGGAGCCCATCTTTGCATGAAATGTTCCCTTGGTATCTCTAATTTTCTCGAAGAGATCTCTAGTCTTTCCCATTCTGTTGTTTTCCTCTATTTCTTTGCATTGATTGCTGAAGAAGGCTTTCTTATCTCTTCTTGCTATTCTTTGGAATTCTGCATTCAGATGCTTATATCTTTCTTTTTCTCCTTTGTTTTTCACTTATCTTCTTTTCACAGCTATTTGTAAGGCCTCTGCAGACAGCCATTTTGCTTTTTTTGCATTTCTTTTCCATGGGGATGGTCTAGCATCAGGGTCTTTCAAATGAGTCAGTTCTTCGCATCAGGTGCCCAAAGTATTGGAGTTTCAGCTTCAGCATCAGTCCTTCCAATGAATATTCAGGACTGATTTCGAAAGCCTTACAGACATCAAATGTTAATAGTGAGAGATGGGATTGCCTGTGCTTTTATTTTACAACTTTGTTAGTTTTCTGTACTGCTTTTTAAAAATACATGTATTAGTTTTACTACTGAAAAAACAAAGATCCATTATGAATATTCAGGACTGATTTCGAAAGCCTTACAGACATCAAATGTTAATAGTGAGAGATGGGATTGCCTGTGCTTTTATTTTACAACTTTGTTACTTTTCTGTACTGCTTTTTAAAAATACATGTATTAGTTTTACTACTGAAAAAATAAAGATCCATTTTCTTTAAAAATAAATAGGGGAGTTTGGGCAAGAATGGATACATGTGTATGTATGGCTGAGTCTCTTCATCATTCACTGAAACTATCACAACATGTTAATTGGCTATACTCCAGTGCAAAATGTTTTTAATGTTAGAGAAAATAAAAATAATTTTTTTAAGTGGAAAAATAGAATACATTAACAAATTCTGCAATTGTATTTTAATAGGTGATATATTTAAAAGGATTCTTTATTAAAGACTCGCTGTGTAGAATTGTTTTTTAGTACTAGAAGAGTTTTTAGAAAGTATTAACTCAAGGTCTCATTTTCAAATAGGAAATTTAGGGCCTCATAGTTTACAAGGTTTGTTTCAGGTTGCTGCTGCTGCTGCTGCTGCTGCTGCTGCTGCTAAGTCACTTCAGTCGTGTCCGACTCCGTGCGATGCCATAGATGGCAGCCCATCAGGCTCCCCCGTCCCTGGGATTCTCCAGGCAAGAACACTGGAGTGGGTTGCCATTTCCTTCTCCAGCGCATGAAAGTGAAGTCACTCAGTCGTGTCTGACTCTTCGCGACCCCAGGGACAGCAGCCCACCAGGCTCTTCCTAGTCAATGACAAAGATAGAATTAAAATCCAAGACTTCTGGTTTCAAGCCCCTATTTCCTTTTCTTTTGCCTAATTTCTCTTATTCATTTCACTCATATTAAGAATAAAGTCTTAGCTATTAATGGTCTTTGTTGAATTTTATTACATTTTCAAATATTAATAAAACACTTCTATCAGTTCACACTGATACTTTAAGCTTGGAGCCAAAATTTATCAATGGTGATTTAGGATTCAGTCTAGCTTGATATAAAAATCCTTGTAGGTATGTTTTCTCATTTGATATTGACCATTCTGCAACAGCCATAAGATATTTATTTTCTGCTGTTTATAAATTTTTAAAATGGGAAAATGTTCCCTCTTCCAGTGGCTTCTCTGCCCCTTGTTCTTCTTTACACTCATCTAAGAACAGAAACAGATAAAGGTAACATATCCATTCACAAAAATACATGTCCTCCTTGACCACTTGTGAAACTCTTCAAACAGAATGAAAGGATCTGTGCTCAGATATTGTCTCAGTAACAACATGGTATACTGATCTGCAAACTTGATTCAGAAACAGATCCTTCTTGGAAATCTAGCCTTAAATCCTAGCTTAACCAAACATGGTCAATATTAATTATTCATAAAACAGTGGAAAAAGTTACAAGTTGCAAACAATTTGCCCCTAGGACCATAAGTCAGTCACAAAAGTGTGAACAGTATGGATTAGACTAGGAAAGGAAGATTAATATATCTCTATTGATGTGAGGCTTCCCTGGTGGTTCAGATGGTAAAAAAAATCTGCCTGTAATTCAGGGGACCTGGGTTTGATCCTTGCTAGCCCTTCTCCAGTGGATCTTCCCAACTCGGGAATTGAATTGAGGTCTCCTGCATTGCAGGTGGATTCTTTACCAACTCAGCTATCAGGGAAGCCCTCTTAGTTAGGCGCTAGCTCACATTCAACCTAGCTATTCAAGGCTGCTGCTGCTAAGTAGCTTCAGTCGTGTCCAACTTTGTGCGACCCCATAGACAGCAGCCCACTAGGCTCCTCTGTCTCTGAGGAAATGGCATTGAGTAGGAAATTGATGATGCAGGTAGAAGAGATATTTGAGGAGCTATTCAAAGCTACAGCTCCTCAAATATCTCTTCTACCTGCATCATCAATTTCCTACTCAACGCCATTTCCATTAGTGTTCAAGCACTTTGTTATTTCTTCTGTACTAAGTTAAAACACACACACACACACATACACGCATCTCTCTTGACCTCATCTCTGTTCAGATGCCGCAACACTGCTCTGCTCCCTGTATATTGCTATCCAGTCTCTATTCCTTTCCTTCTCCAACCTTTCCCACTCCACTGAACCACATTCAAAGCAGGGTCTTCACTGACCTTCATGTTACTCAATCCCCGATCAAGCCTCAAATTTCACCTTATTTGATTAACTAGAAACATTTAAAATAGTTCTTTACTTTCAAGACGTTCTTGAAAAAGATACCCTTGTACACTGTTGGTGGGACTGTAAATTGTTGCACCTACTCTGGAGAACAGTATGAGGTTCCTCAAAAAACTACACAGAGAGTTGCCATATAAATCAGGCACCTCTCACTCCTGGGCATATCTCCAGGCAACACTGTCATTTGAAAGCATTCATGCACTCTTCTGTTCATAGCATCACTGCTTACAATAGTCAAGACATGGAAGCAAACTATCAATAGGTGAACGGATAAAGAAGATGTGATATACTACTCAGTGATAAAAAAGAAAGAAAAATGCCATTTTGCAGCTACATGGATAGACCGAGAGATTACCATACTAAGCCAAGTAAGAAAGAGAAAGACACTGCCATAGTATATCACTCATGTGTGGAATCTGAAATATGACACAAATGAAGTTATGTACCAAACAGAAACAGATATAGAGGAAAAACTTGTAACCAAAAGAGGGGTTTGGGACAATGTAAGATTGGGAATTTGGGACTAACAGATGCAAACTATTATACAGAGAATAGATAAACAAAGTCCTACTGTGTAGCACAGGGAGCTACATTTAATATCCTATAATAAACCATCATGGAAAGAATATACATTCATATGTATATACATATATATATGTAATTGAATCATTTTGCTGTACATCAGAGACTAAACACAACATTGCGAATCACCTAAACTTAAAAAAAATCTGCTCCTGATTTTCCTCCCCCCTCAACGGTTATTCCTGTTCTGTTTCCTTCACAGCCTTTCCTCATCTCCTAGCCCTTTTAAGTTGTAAGAGTCTCACACTCAGTCCTTTAATCTCATTGCCTTGGGGACTTTACCTTCACTCACAGACTTCAATATTATTCTGTCATGGAGAGCACACATATTTGTATCTGAAGCTCACAATTTCCCCCTGAACTACGTGTTCACAAGTCTAAGGTTCTAAAGTGACCTTTACAATTTAGATTAGCATATCCAAAACAGAGCCTTTCTTCTTTTCTAAATGCTGCTCCTTCTTCCCATCTTAGAATGACATTACCACTGATTCAGGTACTCATATCAAAATCTTTAGGTTTATCTTTCTTCTCTTTGCTTCACATCCTGCATCCAATTTGTTAACAAATTTTGATGACTCAACCTTCAGATTACATACAGGACCTAACCTCTCCCTGATACTCTCACTATTGTCAACCTGGACTATCACTAGCTTCTTGCACCTGGATTGTTACAACATCTTCTAAACTGGTTCTCCTACTTTCATCTTAACCCATTCAGTCTGTTTTTCAATAAGACAGCAGCATACTGTTTTAAACATAAGTCATATCAGCAAAAGCTAGGTTCTTAATATTGCCTACAAAGCCCTACCCCTCTGGTTCCATCATTGCCTCTCTGACCTCCTCATTGCTTCACCTTGCTCATTCTGCTTTAGCTACATGGGTTCATGGTGTTCCTGGACGAAACGAGGAACACTTTCATTTCAGAGCCTTTGCACTTGCTGTTCTCACAACAGACATATACAACCTGTTAACAAATCCTGATAACTCTACCTTCAGATTAACCCTAGAATCTGATCTTAACACACAGATGTTCTCACATTGTCCCCCTCAAATAGGACGTAGTCTGCTCAGAATCAGATCTACCTTCATTGCAACCCCTAATCCTTTAGATATCCCCTAACACTATTTTCTTTATCATTTTCATTGTGCTTAGAGTGTTCTTACCATGCCCATGAAACTTAATTATTTATTATATTTTATTGTCTATTCCCCCTTTCCAGAATGGAAGTTCAGTAAGGGCAGGAGATATACTGTTCTGCTTATTGCGTTATCCCTATTACTTTTCCCCTACTGTTCAGAACTACTTCAGACACATAGTCAGAACTACATCTGACACAGTAAACCACTAAACTTCCCTGATGTTCCCTGGTAGATCGGGTGGTAAACAGTCTGCTTCAATGTGGGAGACCTGGTTCGATCCCTGGGTTGGGAAGATCCCCTAGAGAAGGAAATGGCAACCCACTCCAGTATTCTTGCCTAGAAAATCCCATGGACTGAAGAGCCTGGTGGGCTACATTCTATGGGATCACAAAGAGTTGGACATGACTGTGTGACTAACAACAAATCAGTAAACAATTAAATGAGTGAATGAATGAATCTAATTGAGTAGCTTATTACCAGGATGGAATTTACTAGAAGGATTTGTGCTGTCAGAATACTCTGTTACTAATATATTAAGAAATGGCATTTTACTTTTGCTTGGCCTATCATTTACTGTTTACATCAAGCTTTATTCCGTAGGTCTTTGTACTCTTACAGTTGGCAAAACTTTTTTCCAAAAAAAATTGATACCTAATTTAAGGCTGATATAATCAGTTTGATATTTCCAAATAGCTGAAACCCAAGTTTGGTTTGTAATATCTTCGGATTCAGGAGCTGTGATATCTCCTTTCTGATTGCCCCGTGTTCTCAGATTGTTAACTGACTCCATTCCTTCTTTTTGATTCTCAAGGTATATTTATTTAAATTTAAATTTAATTAAGTTTATTTAATAAAACATGTAGCTCAAGGTATTATAATTCAGTCTGTCAGCCCATCTGCTCTGTGACCTCTGGTACAGATAACTTGCCTGGTGATGCACTTGGAGGTGGCAAGTATAAATGACCCCAAGTTGACTTACCACACAACACTGGAAGTATTTAGACCATCTGCTGACCTGGAGAGACATGTTGCAACTAAGTTTTTATGTTAAAACAAATCAGTTTGTGAGAAAGGATGATAATCCTTTCTGATTTGTGGAATACACAAACCTGCCTTCAGAGACATCAAACTGGAGAAGTTAGACTGCGTTATTGAAAGAATTGATCTGTATCTTGAGAAGCTTAGAAATGTGATCTGCCAAGATATGGAAGACCTATGTTAACTGCACAAGAACGTCACTGATGCATATGTTTAGTTTTGTTTTCACCTTTTTGACCTGTTAAAATGCAAAAGATTTCAAAAAAAAAATCATAACTATAAAACAAAAGGGGGCTTCCCAGGTGGCTCAGAAGTAAAAAATCAACCTGCCAAGCAGGAGAAGCGAGTTCAGTTCCTTGGTTGGGAAGATCCCATGAGGAAGGAAACAGCAATCCACTCCAGTATCCTCGCCTGGGAAACCCCATGGATAGAGGAGTCTGGCAGCTCATGGAGACACAAAAGAGTTGCCCATGACTGAGCAACTAAATAATCAAGCAACATAAAACAAATGCCAATATTTTTTGAGTTCTTTCTAATATTAAACCTGGGCTTCCCTGATACCTCAGTTGGTAAAGAATTTGCCTGCAATGCAGGAGACCCTGGTTTGATTCATGGGTTGGGAGGTCCACTGGAGAAGGGATAGGCTAACCCACTCCAATATTCCTGGGCTTCCCTTGTGACTCAGCTGGTTGAGAATCTGCCCACAATGTGGGAGACCTCAATTTGATCCCTGGGTTGGGAAGATTCCCTGGAAAAGGGAAGGGGTACCAAAATACCAGTTCTATGGAGAGTTCCAATTGCAATTTCCTGGGGAATTATAATGGACAGGAGTATTTTAATGTGACACTGTGGGACCTGATGTTTCTACTAATGCAGAAAACTGGTAATGTGGCTGCTATCACGAGCTCTCTGTGTTGGTGGTACTAAAAAGGTTTGCCTTCCTCTTTTCCTAGAGCCACTGTAGACCAGAGCCACCAAAAAGTCTTTGCAATGTGTCAGGCTAAGACATGGTAGGGAATCCATCTTATGAAATATGAAGGCCAAGCAAAAGACTTTAGACCAACCAGAAAATAACTTGCCTCTGGCTTGGCTGCATCTGGTTAGGTTCTCTCTCTCTCTCTCTCTCTCTCTCTCTCTCTCTCTCTCTCACACACACACACACACCACCTTTATCCTACCACCATCACTAAGACACATTTCTGATTACAGTTTATAGAGTCTCAGTCTTATAAGCTCTTCTAGATCTCATGGTCCCTATCAGATCTCTGTATTAAGGGAAGAACATCTACATGTACCTGGTTAGAGAACTGAATATTACTCCATCCTAGTCTAAATCTTAGAACATGTGACATGTAGCTGAAAAAAAAGTAGATAATTTTTCACTATCTATACCATGCTTATCTCTAAGCATAGTGAAAGTCCCCATGATTGTAAATTACCAGACTGCTTCACTTATACAACTGAGAAAAAAAAAAAGGGTGTTTCCTGTTAGTCTGGCAAAATGCTTCACAGTGCTCAATTTATATTCTACTATGGTGTAAAAGGGTGAATCAATAAATGAAAAAATCAAGTGCTCATTATAGAAGCACCGAGGGAGAGAGCTGCTTCCTGTTCTAGTTCCAGAGTGCTTGTATCACTAGATCGGCATTTCCCCTCATGACTGGAAACATCTCTGCTTCCTGCCCATCCTCTGATGTGCTCTGCACCCCTGCAGTGGACAGGCCTTCAGCGAAGTGCTAAAGGGCCAAGTCATCCTGAATGTGCTGAATGGGCATTTGATGTCATGAGGATGTTGTTTATGAAATAATTCAAAAGCACACCACCAAATTATCTTTTTTATTCAGAAAAAAGAGCAAAGTAAGTTTCAAGATGGTTGTATTTATTCAAAGCTATACCCCTACCCAATGTTGTGCATCAACATAAATCACAGTAAATGATAAAATTCATGTTTTAAAAATAGGGAAGAAGTAAACTAGAGAAATGGATAAAGGCAGTCAGAAGGTACAAACTTTCATTTATAAAATAAGTAATTCCTGGGGATGTAACGTACAGCTTGGTGACTATAGAAAAACAAACTAACAGTACTGTTTTGTATATTCAAAGATTTCCAAGACAGGAGATCTTAAAAGTTCTCATTAAGAGATGAAAACTAAAATTTGAAAAAATACACACATTCCAATGTTTATTTCAGTTCTATTTACATTAGCCAAGACATGGAAGCAATCTAAGTGTCCATCAGCAGATGAATAAAGAAGATGTCATATACAGTGGAATATTACTCAGCCATAAAAGAAAATGAAAGAATGCCACTTGCAGCACCATGAATGGGCCTAGAGATTATCACACTAAGTGAAGTAAGTCAGACAGAGAAAGACAAATATATCACGTGATATCACTTACACATGGAATCTAAAAAAGTGATACAAAGGGACTTACGTACAATGCAAAAAGAGACTCATAGACATAGAAAACAAACTTATGACTACCAAAAGGGAAAAGTATGAGAGGAGTAAATTAGGAGTCTGAAACTTAACAGATACGCACTACTATATATAAAATAAATAAACAACAAATATGTACTGCATAGCATAGGAAACTATATCTGATATCTTGCAATAACCTATGATGGAAAGGAATCTGAAAAATAATATAAATAGTATGTATATACAATGCAAAAAGAGACTCATAGACATAGAAAACAAACTTATGACTACCAAAAGGGAAAAGTATGAGAGGAGTAAATTAGGAGTCTGAAACTTAACAGATACGCACTACTATATATAAAATAAATAAACAACAAATATGTACTGCATAGCATAGGAAACTATATCTGATATCTTGCAATAACCTATGATGGAAAGGAATCTGAAAAATAATATAAATAATATGTATATACATATATATGTATACATATATATAAACAGATTCACTTTGCTGTACACCTAAAACTAACAAAATATTACAAATCAACCATCCTTCAATAAAAAAAAAAAATGTTCTCACCACAAGAAAACAATTTGAAACTACATGTGAAGATGAACATTGGCTAAATTTATTGTGATAATTACTTTACAAATCAGTTCACCTAAAATGAATATACTATTATATGTCAATTATATCTCAATTAAAAATAAATAAAACTGGAGAAAATCAACCCATCAAATTTCAGATAGCTTTTCTTATCCTAAAATGGGGAAATTTTTTTCAAAGATTTGTAGATTACATATTATTTTAAAACTTTCTAACATGAAAATACATCATAAAGTCAAAAAGCAAGTAATAACCTGGAAAATTATTTCAGCACACATGACATAAAAAGGTCGATGTCTATGTTAATGTATAACATATAAGTGAAAGTGAAGTGAAGTCGCTCAGTCGTGTCCGACTCTTTGCAACCCCATGGACTGTAGCCTATCAGGCTCCTCAGTCCATTGGATTTTCCAGGAAAGAGCGCTGGAGTGGATTGCCATTTCCTTCTCCAGGGGATCTTCCCAACCCAGGAATCGAACCCGGGTCTCCTGCATTGCAGGCAGACGCTTTACCGTCTGAGCCACAGAGTAGCCAATCAGTGTGAATAGCCTAAATAGGCAATGGAGATGGAGAGGAATTTTACCAAAGAACTAATAAATACTAGGTTATGATATGGTAGTTTATTAAGCCCCAAATCTCTGGCACTTAGCACAAGAAAGCTGATTTCTCATTCTTGGGGCAAGTTTATCACAGATTGGAGGGAAACTCTGTTTCACACCATCATTTAGGAATCTAGCCTGAGGAATGCCCACCAATTTACAGCTGTTCCATTTGAAACCATGCCCTTCTTAGCTCATGAAGCAGTGTGAGAAGAGGGGAGAGAATCACATGTAACCTCTTCTCTGCTTTGACCCAGAAGTAAAACAGTTCACTTCTGCTCCCAACTTCCTGTCCTGGTACAAGTCATATACCTTTCCAATTCCTCTCAACTTGGCCGAAATTTTTAAAATAAACAGAAGGAAGGAAGGAAGAAAGGAGGTAGGGAGGGAGGGAAGGAGGGAGGAAGGAACAAAAAAGAAAGAAATGATCTGTGTTGATCAAGATATTTCTTGTCAAAAGAGCAGTGTGAGAAAGGGGAATCAGACATAAAGTGTATGGCATATTTGGAATTCTGCAAAGTCTTTAGCTGAGAGAGAAAAGACATTAAGGAACAGATTGGGAGGTAGAGAGAGGCTGCCTAATAAAGGACCTTACAGAATTTCAACTTCACTCTGAAGAAAATTAGGATTACTGAAGATTTTTAAGCAGAAAGTGCTATGATCAAATACACATTTTGAAAAATTTCTCTGGTTGCTGCAAAAAAAATAGAGGTGGAAAAACTGGAGACTGAGATAAAGGAAGACACACTAGCAGGACTAATAAAAGTATAAATTAAGAACAGCCACTCTGTAACACATTTGAGGATGTCTATCAGCTTAACTCATGTTCCCATGTCAACTTCATACAGAACAGCATTATAAACCAACTTAAATAACCAAACTATAGTATTTAAAGTTCTTACTGCAGCTGGTACAAGAAGCTGCAAAACCCTTTCCCCAACTATTCATACCACCAAGATCTTATCCTGTGACATTTTTGAATCCTGTGCTCTCTTTCCAGTTACGGAAATGAGATGGGTTCTAACAAGCTGCAGACTCCAGTAAGCCAGCTACCTTCGACAATATGCTTTTTCTCTTTCCAAAACCCAGAGGCTACATGCAAACTTTTTTTTTCCTCTCTCTTCTAATTTCACAAAGGGAGGAAGATTTGTAGTGTCATCTTCTTGCAGTAACCTTTTTTTTCTTCTATGTAGCTTGTTCATTCTTTCTCTTTATAGAGTTACTTCAAAGCCCCTTTGATATCTTTTGCCTTTCTTTCTCTATCATCTCTTCAACTGATTCAATATTGTCACTCGAGAGTAAATCATAGGAGTGGAGGGCACAGGTTGAAGCCAGACGGCTGGAATTCAAATGCTAGTGCCACCACCTAATTAATCTATGACCTTGAGCTGGTTACTTGGTAGCTCAGTTTCTTTTAAAATGGAGATAATAATAATAATGCCTATTTGTGGAAAAAAGTTGCATGAATGGCTCCAGTTCTTTACCGGATTCATACACTTAGCACTTTGACTTGTAGTTCTTCTCATGAAGAGGCAGTGCTTGTCCCCACCTTTTGAGCCTGGACCAGTGTTTTGATTTCCTTTATCAATAGAATGATAGAAAGCAATTGCATGAAGTGTAAGCTTAGATTTCAGGAAAGATTAGGTGCTTTCACTCTTTTCCTTGAAATCTTGGTGTGACCATGGGAATACTCCCAGGGTAGCCTTTTGATTCCTATAGTCAAAGCTATGATTTTTCCAGTAGTCATGTACAGATGTGAGAGTTGGACCATGACAAGGCTTAGCATCAAAGAATTGATGCTTTTGAAATGTGGTGTTGGAGAAGACTCTTGCGAGTCCCTTGAACAGCAAGGGGATCAAATCAGTCAATTCTAAAGGAAATCAACCCTGAATATCCACTGGAAGGACTGTTGCTGAAGCCAAAGCTCTGGTTCATTGGCTACCTGATGCAAAGAGCCAACTTATTGGAAAAGACCTTGATCCTGGGAAAGACTGAAGGCAAAAGGAGAAGGGGAGGGCAGATGATGTGATGGTTAGATAATATCACTGACTCAACGGACATAAATTTGAGCAAACTCTGCTACATAGTGGAGGACAGGTAAGCCTGGCATGCTACAGTCCATGGGGTCACAAAGAGTCAGACATGACTCAGTGACTGAATAATAACAGCTCTTTGAAAAATCAGCAACCACATAGAAAAAATCTGGTTGTCTTATCCAAAGCCATCTTAGACCCACAACTCCATTCAACCTGACAGTTGACTGCAAACCAATGAGCAATAAAAGCCATGATCACTCCATGGAAAATAGATGGGGAATCAGTGGAAACAGTGAGAGACTTTATTTTTTGGCACTCCAAAATCACTGCAGATGGTGACTTTGCTTGCTCCTAGGAAGAAAAGTTATGACCAAGACAGCATATTAAAAAGCAGACATTACTTTGCCAACAAAGGTCTGTCTAGTCAAAGCTATGGTTTTTCCAGTAGTCATGTATGGATGTGAGAGTTGGACTATAAAGAAAGCTGAGTGCCGAAAATTGATGCTTTTGAACTATGGTGTTGGAGAAGACTCTAGAGAGTCCCTTGGACTGCAAGGAGATCCAACCAGTCCATCCTAAAGAAAGTCAGTCCTGAATATTCATTGGAAGGACTGATGCTGAAGCTGAAACTCCAATACTTTGGCCACCTGATGCAAAGAACTGACATTTGAAAAGACCCTCATGCTGGGAAAGATTGAAGTTAGGAGGAGAAGGGGATGACAGAGGATGAGATGGTTGGATGGCATCACCAACTCAATGGACATGAATTTGAGTGAACTCTGGGGGTTGGTGATGGATAGGGAGGCCTGGCGTGCACAGTCCATGGGGTCACAAAGAGTTGGACATGACTGAGCGACTGGACTGAACTGACTGAAGATCAGCAGAAACAGAGACTTGTGAAAAATTATACATGGCTATGATGTAAATTGTTTTACATTTTTTAAGGTTTTGAGTGGTTTGTAATTTTGTCATATAGCATTATTGTTGCAATAGATAACTGATACAGATATCATAGCATTGAGGTTTAAATGAGTTAAAACATGTCAAGTACCTAAAACAATGATTAACATTTAGTAAGTGTTTTGTAAATGTTGATTTTATTATTATTTGTAGTAGTTTGGGCTTCCCTGGTGGCTCAGATGGTAAAGCATCTGCCTGTAATGCAGGAGACCCAGGTTCGATCCTTGGGTTGGGAAGATACCCTGGAGAAGAGAATGGCAACCCACTCCAGTATTCTTGCTAGAAAATCCCATGGACAGAGGACCCTGGTAGGCTACAGTTCATGGGGTCACAAAGAATTGAACACGACTGAGCTACTTCACTTTCCTTCTTTCTTTCTTTAGTGATAGTACTAGTAGAGAATAAGGATTTGGATTGGAAATACAGAACTAAAAACAATAATGAAAGTGGCTACAGATAACAACAGATGAGGCTCACAGAAAGCATTTAAAAATCTAATTTAATTTTCATTTTAAAACTTGGCAGATTGAAAGGTACATTTATTTTGCTATGTCTAGAGCATTCCAAATATCAAAATTAAAAAATTGTAAAATTACATAAAGACAATGAGAACAAAAGTTTAGCAGTTGAAAAAATTTACCTCAATTAGAAGAGAAGAGGTTCTCCTTAGCAAAAATCCATTTATCAGGTTCTATGCATGGAAGGCAGTAGTAAAAAGTGTGACTGACAATGAGGCATTGGAGATATTTAGGCAACTATTCTTTCAGCCAAAGATGGAGAAGCTCTATACAGTCAGCAAAAACAAGACCGGGAGCTGACTGTGGCTCAAATCATGAACTCCTTATTGCCAAACTCAGACTTAAATTGAACAAAGTGGGGAAAACCACTAGACCATTCAGGTATGACCTAAATCAAATCCCTTATGATTATACAGTGGAAGTGAGAAAGATGATTTAAGGGACTAGATCTGACAGACAGAGTACCTGTGGACAGAATTTTGTGACATTGTACAGGAGACAGGGAACAAGACCATCCCCATGGCAAAGAAATACAAAAAAAAAACAAAATGGCTGTCTGGAGAGGCCTTACAAATAGCTGTGAAAAGAAGAGAAGCAAAAAGCAAAGGAGACAGGGAAAGATATAAGCATCTGAATGCAGAGTTCCAAAGAATAGCAAGGAGAGATAAGAAAGCCTTCCTCAGTGATCAATGCAAATAAATAGAGGAAAACAACAGAATGGGAAAGATTCGAGATCTCTTCAAGAAAATTAGAGATACCAAGGGAACATTTCATGCAAAGATGGGCTCGATAAAGGACAGAAATGGTCTGGACCTAACAGAAGCAGAAGATATTAAGAAGAGGTGGCAAGAATACACAGAAGAACTGTACAAAAAAGATCTTCATGACCCAGATAATCATGATGATGTGTTGACTAATCTAGAGCCAGACATCTTGGAATGTGAAGTCAAGTGNTCCATTCATCTGCTGATGGACATCTAGGTTGCTTCCATGTCCTGGCTATTATAAATAGTGCTGCAATGAACATTGGGGTACACGTGTCTCTTTCAATTCTTGTTTCCTCGGTGTGTATGCTCAGCAGTGGGATTGCTGGGTCATAAGGCAGTTCTATTTGCAATTTTTTAAGGAATCTCCACACTGTTCTCCATAGTGGCTGTACTAATTTGCATTCCCACCAACAGTGTAAGAGGGTTCCCTTTTCTCCACACCGTCCTGGAGGAGGAATTTTAATAGACAAAATAAATCTCATTTCTTTTTAGAAGAATAGGCCTGAAACCTAGTCTGGACCGGCACTTTGGGGAGACTTGTAGCCAGGTAGCCAATTGCCTAGTTTTATAAAAAGTAAGGCTGCAGTTACTAGCTTCCAGCAGACATTGTTTTGAGAATGGTGGCATCTAAGGCTGACATGACTCAGAAAACTCAAATGTTTAGCAATACAATGTCTAATCTGAAATTACACCCATAATATAATTTCTCAGGATATCTGGGAAATAGTTACTTCCCAGGATGTCTGAATCATCATTACTCTATTTTTACTTTTAATTGTAAAATTTTTCTTAATAGCCAAAGCAGATGTCACCATCAATGATGTCTGTGTTTCTCTAAGTATGAGATGATGCAAGAATTGGAACTCATAAAATCTTCTCCTGAAAAGATCTGAAGGCCTGCTCTGCCAGTTTTTCCCAGAGCACAGAGTGCTTCATTCCTGATTTTCACCCTGAACTCCTTTCAGGAGATTTGAAGGTCAGCAGTTTCAGTGGCCATGATTTAATCTTTGTAGACATAGATGGCAAGTGTCAGTTTTCAATTGGCAGAGTCCCTTTTTGCTCATAAACTTGGCCATGATTTTGAGGGGGGCATTTCATGACCATTTTATCTCAAGGTGCTGAGACTATCCATTCTCAGGTTTGGCAAAGATTTTGTTGACAGGCCACTCAATGTGCTTTACTGGACTAGGCCATAAAACAGAATCCAAAATTCTCTGGACCACCTGTCTTACCAGCCTCTTGGCTCAGGAAAATATTTCCTCTTGTTGCTTCTTCCCATATCTAGAGTTACACTGTTACCATCATCGATCTCATATGGAACTATACATTATTCTATCAGAGGCCTCAGTCACACATTTGGCAGTGTAAGAAACAGTAATTTTATACAACAGGTGAAATACAAATAACATAGCCAGAAGACTATGTAAAGTCACAGGTAAGACTTAAGAGCTTCCATTAGATGTAGCCTCGTATGTCTCAGGTCATCTGACTTAGTCTACTCTGTAGAATCTTTATCTTCCAGGCAAATTCTATGCCATCACCATCTATAAGGCACATAGCCCAGTTTTCTAGTGTTACTAGACTGATTATCCTTAGTATGATTTAATTGTTTCCAACACAGAGGAGACTTTAAACCTAAATTACCATAGCCTGTTGTTAGTATATAAATCCATCCCATAATTGTGGGAGATTTTTTTCTTCCTTTGCTGAAAATTTTCTTGTTGCTCTGATTGAGTTTGAGTAATAGAAAAAAGCTCAAATTTATGGCCAGAGTCAGAGCAGGCATTATTAATTGGCCTAGTGAGGGGATCCCATCTAGTAATATCACACTGACCTGAATATGACTGTAATTTTTTTTAAGTAAATTTTTTCAAGGCCAACCAGTTAGAGTCTTGTAGTAGAGAAATTTACGAAGGTAACCCAGAACTGCTGCTCCTGCTGCTAAGTCACTTCAGTCGTGTCCGACTCTGTGCGACCCCATAGATGGCAGCCCATCAGGCTCCCCTATCCCTGGGATTCTCCAGGCAAGAACACTGGAGTGGGTTGCCATTTCCTTCTCCAATGCATGAAAGTGAAAAGTGAAAAGGAACTCGCTCAGTCGTGTCTGACTCTTCGCAACTAGACACAGATAATTGGCCAAAAACCCAACAATTGGATTGATTTTGAAAACTAGCATAGGATCAGACTTGTGATAGAAAAGCATTTGATTTATATGCAAAGGTCTAAGAAGTCAAGAAAATATTATGAATGATCATACGAATCAGGTCCAGCATCTTGAGCAAGCTGTCTACCTCTGATGTTGTCTTCTCATTCTGGTGTAGTGTAGTTTCTCCTGATTAAAAAAAAAAAAAAGTCCTTTAATCCAAGTTGGAGACCGTCCCTTAAATTATGTCTTTTTCCAGTCCTGGTTGCAGGTCATGAGGCATCTAATCTTCATCCAAAAATAGATTACTGAGATAAGCTTCAGAAACAAACTTAGGGTGTTTTCTAAGAATTAAATTTTACATTAATATCACATAACAGCAAAGAACTATCCAAGAAATGAGTCTTACTACATGTAGACCTCCATTAACAAACTGGGGTTCAACATTTATTGAAACATCTTTTTCTCCCTAAAATTGCCCTCATTTTTATCAAATATAATCAAATTAAGGCTAGTTTGTTTGCAGTATAGGTCTGTTCCACTAATTTTGGCCTGATGACTTATATAACCATAATTGATCGTAGACCTTTTATTTTGTTGAAACATTTATAGTCTCAGACTAAATTTTTAAAATAAAACAAGGCTGGGAAACTCACACCAAAGGCTTATCACAGATTTTGCCTAACAAATCTAAGTGAATTCTTTCCTTTTAAAGGTCTCAAAAATTCGTTGAGATTTTTGTGCATGTTAGTGAGATAACCTTTCTAATTCATTTGATAAACTCACTGAAAACCTTAGAGTTTCCAATTTCAGGAGGAATCAGAGAGAAAATATAATTGTTTTGCTTATAATGTATAATTTTGCCAAAGTATTGTCATAATTAGTTTGAGAGGAAGGTTTTCCCTACTCCCAGAAAACATAGGATTCAAATCTGTAATTTTTCAGACAGAAACTATAAAAGTTATAAGCATATTCGCTAGTTCATTCAATCCTTTTGTTAACTTTTGTGAAGTCATCAGGTTTTCCCTTAGAATTCCAGGACATATCAGAATGTTAAGAACTCCATATAATTTCTCAGTTCAGTTCAGTCGCGCAGTCGTGTCCGACTCTTTGCGACCCCATGAACCGCAGTACGCCAGGCCTCCTTGTCCATCACCAACTCCCAGAGTTCACTCAGACTCACGTCTATTGAGTCCATGATGCCATCCAGCCATCTCATCCTCAGTCGTCCCCTTCTCCTCCTGCCCCCAATCCCTCCCAGCATCAGAGTCTTTTCCAATGAGTCAACTCTTCCCATGAGGTGGCCAAAGTACTGGAGCTTCAGTTTTAGCACCATTCCTTCCAAAGAAATCCCAGGGTTGATCTCCCTCAGAATGGACTGGTTGGATCTCCTTGCAGTCCAAGGGACTCTCAAGAGTCTTCTCCAACACCATAGTTCAAAAGCATCAATTCTTCTGCGCTCAGCCTTCTTCACAGTCCAACTCTCACATCCATACATGACCACAGGAAAAACCATAGCCTTGACTAGATGGACCTTAGTCGGCAAAGTAATGTCTCTGCTTTTGAATATACTATCTAGGTTGGTCATAACTTTTCTTCCAAGGAGTAAGCGCCTTTTAATTTCATGGCTGCAGTCACCATCTGCAGTGATTTTGGAGCCCAAAAAAACAAAGTCTGACACTGTTTCTACTGTTTCCCCATCTATTTCCCATGAAGTGATGGGGCCAGATGCCATGATCTTCGTTTTCTGAATGTTGAGCTTTAAGCCAACTTTTTCACTCTCCTCTCTCACTTTCAACAAGAGGCTTTTTAGCTCCTCCTCACTTTCTGCCATAAGGGTGTTGTCATCTGCATATCTGAGGTTATTGATATTTCTCCCAGCAATCTTGATTCCAGCTTGTGTTTCTTCCCGTCCAGCGTTTCTCATGATGTACTCTGCGTATAAGTTAAATAAGCAGGATGACAAGATACAGCCTTGACGTACTCCTTTTCCTATTTGGAACCAGTCTGTTGTTCCATGTCCAGTTCTAACTGTTGCTTCCTGACCTGCATATAGGTTTCTCAAGAGGCAGGTCAGGTGGTCTGGCATTCCCATCTCTTTCAGAATTTTCCACAGTTTCCTGTGATCCACACAGTCAAAGGCTTTGGCATAGTCAATAAAGCAGAAATAGATGTTTTTCTGGAACTCTCTTGTTTTTTCCATGATCCAGCAGATGTTGGCAATTTGATCTCTGGTTCCTCTGCCTTTTCTAAAACCAGCTTGAACATCAGGGAGTTCACAGTTCATGTATTGCTGAAGTCTGGCTTGGAGAATTTTGAGCATTACTTTACTAGCATGTGAGATGAGTGCAATTGTGCGGTATTTTGAGCTTTCTTTGGCATTGCCTTTCTTTGGAATTGGGATGAAAACTGACCTTTTCCTCTTTATTAGTAATTTTACCATAAATTATAACATGAGCAGATTTATTACTCATTTGGTAATTTTTTCATGTAATTTAACCAAATAAACACAGTTTAATATCACTCTTTGGGATGTTTCAGGGGCCCTCTGAAGCACCTCTAGTTAGTTAGAGGTTAAAAGAACTTCAAAAGAATTTGATTTAGAAAGTTTTATCAAAAAGATCAATTAAAAGGGTTGAGAACAGTTGGTCAGATTTAGTCAATGTTGATGGGTGTATCATTTAGCTTGTTGATATGTCACAATGGGCATAAATACCAAGGTCAAGGTCTAGTGAAAGTCAGCTCCACCATCTTGGACCTAATTGGCTCTAACCAGTTTTCTTATGGCTGTGTCATTCCTAACAAAATCTATTTAACTAATTGTAATCCAATTTTAGAAAATCCTGATCATGCATGACTCTTTTTAGTATTTTTCATACCTTTTTTTTTAACTGAATACACATTTCCTACTTTCCTCTATCAACCAAGAACTAACTTTTGTATTAGCATTTTATAGATTGTTGAGCATAAATACTAGTGATAATTTCTAAAAGCCTTGCTTTTTTAGAACACCAAACATTATAGCACCAAACATTATTCACTTATAGTCCCAAATCTCTTTGTTTTTCTGTAAAAGGAAATTAGTGTTTAGTAGTAAATGTTTCAAAATCTTATTTTATTTGGAAATGACCTAACTATTCAATAGACTTCTAACACTTAGCACACTTAGCACAACCCTTAGAAATTCAAGTTACGCCAATCTGGAGAGATTATTTTAGACAGATATTCCTAAAGGATAATTATTCTTAATAAAGCTTATCTAAAAGCTCATATTTCATTTACATTTTTTTTTACAAGTTTCTTCACTCGAGGTGATGTCCTTGTTGACAAACTTGTAACTGATATGATAATATTTAACTTATATTAAACCTAGGTACAATGAAAATATTCTACTTAATGTTGATTACTCTAAGACATGTCTATATTAGATCAACAAACAAACATTAACATCAGGTATTTAATACTGAATATTTCCCAGTTCACATGAACCTGAAATTTATTGTTTAATTAAGAATTATTTGATTTGCAAGCACTTACCTTTCTTTAAGCCAATTAATAAGTCTCATTTAAATATTAACCTCAAAAATATTACCCAAAGACATACCAAGACATATTTAGACAGACACAGTGCAAGATCGAGCTTCATTTTCTAAGTTTTTAGTCATGAATTAGATATTATGATATAAAATTTAATAGTTTATTTTTAAAAGTGGGAATAAATAAAACTTTTAAAGGCTTTTCCCATTTTTCCTCAGTCTCAGGGGTTAGAGATGGTCTAGATAAGTATTCCTGAGAGCAGAGCCAGAGCCCTGGTCTCAAGGCACAGGGAAAGGAAATCAAGTTCTAACAAAATGGTGGCAGGTCTAAACCAAATGGTAGCCAGACAAGCAAAATGGCCATCAAAAATCACAACACAGAACACAGAGTTAAAACACACAAATAGACCTGGCAGTTCTCATCACTCACTCCCTTAAATACAAGAATCAAAGGGAGGAAAGGAAGCCAGGTTGAAAGAAGAAGGGGGAGGAGGATGGAGATGGGGGCAAAAGGGGTGGCCTTACAGACGCCTCCTGCTGCATGCAGATACCCAGGCGTTATGGGACTTTACCCTGGGTCTCCAGAGAAGGGAAGACCGGAACTCAGACCTACCATGTTGCCACAAATGGCACAATTCATTACTTAGGGCTTAGTAATAGATAATTTTTTAATTAATAAATAAGATACACACTGTGGCCATGGTAATCCTTCCAATTCGAGGAGACAATGAACATCTAGGATTGCTTTTGTCTCGAAAAATCAATTGCTCAGCAAGCACAGTTTTAGATGCTGAGTGCTTCAGAGCAGGAACTAAGGAGTCAGTCTGTATTTTAATTATGATATGGTACTACAAACTTACTCCCAGAGCAAACTGTAGTTTTCTCCTGTTTAAACTTAGGTGGTAGCAGCCCCCACTTTGTAGGGTTGTTCAGAGAACTAGCTGAGATAATTCATGGTTAGTGCAAAGCCTGGGCCACAGTAGACAGGTTATTATCAGTTCCAGTAACATTGTTGTTGATTATGATGATGATGATGTATATCCTACAAAGATTCTGAACTTCTTCCTGAGGTTTTAGTTTTACCTGAGACTATAAATCTCCCCTGCCTCACCCCTTCATGTCCTGAAGAACTTAATACCTACGCAGAAGTAAAAAGTTAGGATTCCACTCTCCTGTTCCTAGCACCTTCACACATCAGTTCAGTTCAGTTCCGTCGCACAGTCGTGTCCACTCTTTCGACCCCATGAATTGCAGCACGCCAGGCCTCCCTGTCCATCAGCAACTCCTGGAGTTCACTCAGACTCACGTCCATTGAGTCCATGATGCCATCCAGCCATCTCATCCTCGGTCGTCCCTTTCTCTTCCTGCCCCCAATCCCTCCCAGCATCAGGGTCTTTTCCAATGAGTCAACTAATGCCAAAGAATGCTCAAACTACCGCACAATTGCACTCATCTCACATGCTAGTAAAGTAATGCTCAAAATTCTCCAAGCCAGACTTCAGCAATATGTGAACCGTGAACTCCTTCATGTTCAAGCTGGTTTTAGAAAAGGCAGAGGAACCAGAGATCAAATTGCCAACATCCGCTGGATCATGGAAAAAGCAAGAGAGTTCCAGAAAAACATCTATTTCTGCTTTATTGACTATGCCAAAGCCTTTGACTGTGTGGATCACAAGAAACTGTGGAAAATTCTGAAAGAGATGGGAATGCCAGACCACCTGACCTGCCTCTTGAGAAATCTGTATGCAGGTCAGGAAGCAACAGTTAGAACTGGACATGGAACAACAGACTGGTTCCAAATAGGAAAAGGAGTACGTCAAGGCTGTATATTGTCACCCTGCTTATTTAACTTCTATGCAGAGTACATCATGAGAAATGCTGGACGGGAAGAAACACAAGCTGGAATCAAGATTGCTGGGAGAAATATCAATAACCTCAGATATGCAGATGACACCACCCTTATGGCAGAAAGTGAGGAGGAGCTAAAAAACCTCTTGTTGAAAGTGAGAGAGGAGAGTGAAAAAGTTGGCTTAAAGCTCAACATTCAGAAAATGAAGATCACACATCAGTAGTGTTTACTTAAGGAGCATGCAGAAAAGACCATTCCTGAACATATGGGAACCACACCTGAAGGGGAGAACCCACGAACCAGCACTCTCTTAGATGTGTTCATTTTGCAGTGAAAACAGCATGCCAAAGCTCTGAGACTGGTCACTTCAAAGGTGTAAATATTGAGGTGGGATATATCTCAACACAAAGACAAAGTCCTGTAGCGTTTCATAAAATTATGAAGTCGAGTTTGGAAGTATCTGTGCTGAGGAAACCAAAGAGAATTAACAGGCTATAAAAAATCACAAAAGCTTGAATATGCAGTGGAGTAGGACTGATGGGGAGCTATTGTTATACTATTTAGGAACAGCAAACCCCTCCCAAAACACCTTCTCAGGAAAACTTTAGACTGAGGCAGGCTGAGACAGTTTTGACCAACCTAAAAAAGATAGAAGAAAATTTATTTAAGGTAGAGCAGTATTGCCTCCTTTCTTTTTGAACCTAGAGCATCTTGAAAGCTGTTGCCAGGGTAAGTCTTATGTCCAATCCACTGAAGGTTTAAGACATTACCAAGGACTTCCCTGGTGGCTCAAATGGTAAGGAATCTGCCTGTGATATGGGAGACCAAGGTTCGATCCCTGGGTCAAGAAGACCCCTTAGAGGAGGAAATGGCAACCCAATCCAGTATTCTTGCCTGGAGAATCCCATGAACAGAGGAACCTAGCAGGCTACAGTCCAAGGGGTCACAGAGTCAGACTAGACTGAGCAACTGACCTAAGGTCTTGGAAAGGATAATAACCGTCTGTAACCTGCTTGTGTATTTCTTTATATCTAAAACTTTAAATTTGATGTCGTGGGGTATGGCACTCAACCAAAAGTCAGCAATGGCAGAGTACTTCCAGGGTATTAGTAAAACATTTTGTAGAAGACATAAATCTGAATTTCTACATTTTAGAAACTGACTATCCAAGGAGAAATTTTGCCACCTTTGATTTTGAGATTCTTATACCTTGTTCCTTTTCTCTTCCAGTCTTCTTTCTCATGTTTTTAACAGAGTAGCAAATCCAGGAACTATTAACTATAGTGAATGTTACTGAGTCCAAGCTCTCTCTGCTCCTCACTTGAGAGGCCAATAAATTCCACAGATGAGGTGTTGAAGTAAGGGATATGACTTTATCTGGAAAGCCAACTGACTGAAAAGATGGCAGACTAATGTCTCAAAGTACCATCTTGTTGAGGCCTGGGTGCCAGGTTCTTTCATGGATTGGAGAGAGGGAGAGGGTAAGGAAACAAAGTAAAAACACCATTTAATTCTTGCAAATATCTCCTAGAATGGCAAGTCTCAGTCAGAGGTATGTGTTAGTTTTCTCCCTTTACAGTCATTCACAGGTGGGCATGGTCAGATTATCTCCCTGTGAGCTAAACAAAGCACTTTAGTTTAAGGTCAGGCAGAGGGGACAGGATTCTCTGAGGCAGGCCCTTATGTATGGTTGTAATAACAAAAATGGCAAAAACAGGGCTAAAGCCTTAACTTAGAGTCAAAATTAACTCTTCCCAGTTACATGAAGTTTAGCACATAGAAAGTTAAATTATTGATGTTTGTTGTATCCACAGGGAATTATTTCATTTGAAGCTTTAAATTGTTTGATCCGTGTTTTTTAAAGGAGGTTATAAGGAGTAACAAAACTCAAGTGACTAGTGCTTTGCATCTTTCTAAACAGTTTAAGTGTTCATCTAGGTATTAATGAATCAATAGTATAGTCCTACTCTAATTATAATTTTAAGGAACCAAATAATACAAAGGTTACAAATTTGATTTTAAAACTGGTCTCAGATTGGGACTTGAACCTAGATGGCACTGGAACCCAGCCAAAATTCAGATTGAAACTTGAACCGGTTCTTTGTCTCAGTGCAGAAAGAATTCAGAGAGGAAAAGTGCTAGGTAAGAAGTAGGTTTATTGAGAGAGATACACACTCCATAGGCAGAATGTGGATCATCTTCTCAGAAGCCAAGAAGCCTTGGAAGATACACATTCCACAAACAGGGACCCTGAAATATGGGGTGGTTAGTTTCTGTTGTTGTTGTTGTTCAGTTGCTAAGTTGTGTCTGACTCTTTGAGATCCCATGGACTACACCATGCCAAGCTTCCGTGTCCTCCTCTACCTCCTGGAGTTCACTGAAATTCATGTCTGTTGAGTCAGTAATGCTAGTTCACTTTTATGAGCTGGGTAATTTCATTGGCTAAGAGTGAGAGGATTATTCCAACTATTGGGGAGAAGGGGTGGGGATTTCCAAGAATTGACCACTGCCCACTTTTTGGCCTTTTATGGTTGGCCTTGGAGCTTTCATGGACAGAGAAGCTTGGAGTGCTGCAGTCCATGGGATCACAACAAGTTGGACATGACTGAGTGACTGAACGGAACTGAACCTGGAGCTATCATAGCTCCTGTGGGGGTGTCATTTAGCATGCGCTGGTGTTTTACAATGAAAGTATAATAATAATCAAGGTCTATTGAAAGTCAAACCTTCTGTCATCTTGGGTCTAATCGGTCTCATCCTCAAACAGTTATATTATTCTTTTAAGCATTGTGCTCTGCCCCCTTCCCTCCTGTCTCTTGAGATTTCCTTCAATTCTGAGATTCTAGGATGATGTAGAAGGGATGTATAACACAGTTATCAGGCAATATCATGTAATGTATTATGCGAAAGTGCAGAAGAATTCATGTGTGTGGGTGTGTGGGTGTGTACTTTGCTTCATCTGGGAGGAAAACTTCTTTTACCTTCTTAGTTCTGTAGCTGGATTAAGAATTAAACTGACTAGCTGTGAAAAGAAGAGAAGCAAAAAGCCAAGGAGAAAAGGAAACATATAAGCATCTGAATGCAGAGTTCCAAAGAAGAGCAAGAAGAGATAAGAAAGCCTTCTTCAGCAATCAATGCAAAGAAATAGAGGGAAAGAACAGAATGGGAAAGACTAGAGATCTCTTCAAGAAAACTAGAGATACCAAGGGAACATTTCATGCAAAGATGGGCTCGATAAAGGACAGAAACGGAATAGACTTAACAGAAGTGGAAGATATTAAGAAGAGATGGCAAGAATACACAGAAGAACTGTATAAAAAAGATTTTCACAACCCGGATAATCACGATGGTATGATCAGTCATCTAGAGCCAGATATCCTGGAATGTGAGGAATGTGAAGTCAAGTGGGCCTTAGAAAGCATCACTACAAACAAAGCTAGTGGAGGTGATAGAATTCCAGTTGAGCTATTTCAAATCCTGAAAGATGATGCTGTGAAAGTGCTGCACTCAATATGCCAGCAAATCTGGAAAACTCAGCAGTGGCCACAGGACTGGAAAAGGTCAGTTTTCATTCCAATTCCAAAGAAAGGCAATGCCAAAGAATGCTCAAACTACTGCACAATTGCACTTATCTCATACGCTGGTAAAGTAATGCTCAAAATTCTCCAAGCCAGGCTTCAGCAATACGTGAACCGTGAACTTCCTGATGTTCAAGCTGGATTTAGAAAAGGCAGAGGAACCAGAGATCAAATTGCCAACATCCGCTGGGTCATGGAAAAAGCAAAAGAGTTCCAGAAAAAAAATCTACTTCTGTTTTATTGACTATGCCAAAGTCTTTGACTGTGTGGATCACAAGAAACTGTGGAAAATTCTGAAAGAGATGGGAATACCAGACCACCTGACCTGGCTCTTGAGAAATCTGTATGCAGGTCAGGAAGCAACAGTTAGAACTGGACATGGAACAACACACTGGTTCCAAATAGGAAAAGGAGTACGTCAAGGCTGTATATTGTCACCCTGCTTATTTAACTTCTATGCAGAGTACATCATGAGAAACGCTGGACTGGAAGAAACACAAGCTGGAATCAAGATTGTCAGGAGAAATCTCAATAACCTCAGATACGCAGATGGCACCACCCTTATGGCAGAAACTGAAGAAAAGCTAAAAAGCCTCTTGATGAAAGTGAAAGAGGAGAGTGAAAAAGTTGGCTTAAAGCTCAACATTCAGAAAACGAAGATCATGGCATCTGGTCCCATCACTTCATGTGAAATAGATGGGGAAACAGTAGAAACAGTGTCAGACTTTATTTGGGGCGGGCTCCAAAATCACTGCAGATGGTGACTGCAGCCATGAAATTAAAAGGCGCTTACTCCTTGGAAGAAAAGTTATGACCAACCTAGATAGCATATTCAAAAGCAGAGACATTACTTTGCCGACTAAGGTCCATCTAGTCAAGGCTATGGTTTTTCCTGTGTCATGTATGGATGTGAGAGTTGGACTGTGAAGAAGGCTGAGTGCCGAAGAATTGATGCTTTTGAACTATGGTGTTGGAGAAGACTCTTGAGAGTCCCTTGGACTGCAAGGAGATCCAACCAGTCCATTCTGAAGGAGAACAGCCCTGGGATTTCTGTGGAAGGAATGATGCTAAAGCTGAAACTCCAGTACTTTGGCCATCTCATGCAAAGAGTTGACTCATTGGAAAAGACTTTGATGCTGGGAGATTGGGGGCAGGAGGAGAAGGGGACGACAGAGGATGAGATGGCTGGATGGCATCACTGACTCGATGGACGTGAGTCTGAGTGAACTCTGGGAGTTGGTGATGGACAGGGAGGCCTGGCGTGCTGCGATTCATGGGGTCGCAAAGAGTCACACACGACTGAGTGACTGAAGTGAAGTGAACTGAACTGAACTGAAGACAAAGTAACAAAAGGAAAACATACACATTTATTTATTTATTTTTACATTTATAGGAGTCTTCAGATGTAATATAAAGACCTGAAAAAGCCATCAGGCCCCAAAGCTTATATGCCTTTTTAAACAAAAAATAATAAATTGTGGGGCTTGGTCTAGAGGCAGTAAGTTGTGGGACAGTGACTAGAAATTAAAAGAAATTAGTGGAAGATAAAGGTTATTAGGAAGCTTGTACAGGTCCAATTCAGCCATAACTCCCAGTCTGGTGATAAAAATGTTCTCTTCTTGATACAGGGAAGGCTCCTTTCTCACTGGAAATTTTGCAAACTGCTTTTAGGCAGAAAGGGGGAGGTCCAACAGTCTTCATACATCTGCTGTTTCTCAAGTAATTTCAGCTCAAAATAATCAATATGTCAAAGTGGCATATTTGGGGCTGGATGTTCTGAATCCCTTCACCTGATAAACTTTTCAAATCAAGAAAAAGGAAACAACAACAAAATCTTTTAAATTCTTACTATGAAATAATTTTGAATCCACAGATAATGGTGCACATTTATGCTGATTGTTCGTAACATCATGGTAATTTGCACAGCAAACACACCACAGTCCTCCAGTTAATAGCCAGATAAATAGACTGACGCTTGTGCATAATTTAGTCAGCAAATAAGCAATTTGATCATCAAAGATTTTGAGGCTGATCAGAAAATTGTTAAATCAGTGAGATATGTAAAATTGTAATGAAAAAGATGTACTGCTGGCATGACTTATCTCTTTGAGTTGATCATTAATCCCAAAATACATAAATAATGTGATGAGGGAATATATTCAGAAAAATCAAGGGACAAAACTAAACAGTAAAAAATTTTCCTGTTATAAGCCAATCAGTTAGAAGGTGTGATTTGATTTGCCAAACACTTATGAACTAATGAAATGGAATGTAAATGAACATCAAGTTTGGAAAGAATAGACAATGGAAAAAATGCAGATAAATTTCCATATAATGTAAAATATACACATTAAAATATTTTCAAAGCATGTGCAATTTTTATGATGCTGACATTAAAAGTTGAATAATCAAAAATAATACAAATTGTATAATACAAAGACTATAATAATGAATGATAAGGTTATTACACAGTTTTTGTGTTTCCTGGGAACTAATATTGAATTCAGACAGTTTTTCAATTCCTGCCTTATATAAATATTTTTTGCTAGAATTGTTTTGTGCTCTTCAGATTATTTTTTGTATGTTGCACCTTCAGATTAGCTGTGCCAAGAGTACAATTTTAAAAATAAAAGAAAATTACTTTCAGGCCCAGACAGATCTGTGGGCGTTTCAGGTCAATGCCAACTGCAAAGTGTATAGAGGTGTCTGCTCCCTGGGATGGAAGCTCAGACTCCAGGCTCCTGGAAAGGTCAAAGTGTGAATTAACTCATGTGGATGCAAACCTTTTGTCAACTTGAAACATCTTCAGTTCCCAAATGTAGGAGGCCAGTCCCAAGTTTAGATTTTTTAAAACTTCTCTCTAAGAAAATACGTGATTTAGAAGGTTAAGACCTTGGGACTTCCCTGGTGGTCCAGTGCCTAGGACTCTGTATTCCCAGTGCAGGCGGCCTGGGTTTGATCCTTGGCCAGGAAACTGGATCCTTCATGCCACAGCTAAGACCTGGCACAGACAAGTAAATAAATTAAATAAATAAAAATAAAATATATTTTAAAAAGAAGATTAAAATATTAAGGAGAAGTAGTGTCCAGGAAATAGAGGTCAGGAAGAGCCTTACAGAAGTCCTGAGGGTTATTATACCATCCACAGAAACAAAGCAATGACGTGAGCAGACTAAATAAACCTAGTATCTGTGCCACATCAATAATGATGGATATTTACAGGGTTTCAAATTTTCAGTTCTACCAAGATTCAATGAGGTTGTATTGTTCCAGATAATGTGAATCTTGAGTTTGTTTTCTTCTATTGGCATGAGTGGTGATGGCTTGTTTTAGCATCTTTGGCCCCTGAGCCCAATCCTCAAGTTGCTTTGTCATAAAATAATTTTAAGAATTAGAAAACTTTAGGTTCTAGATTGTTCTTAGTTAAGCTACTCAATATAGCCAAGTACACTATTTCTTCAGTCAGTTTAGTCACTCAATTTTGTCTGACTCTTTGAGAGCCCATGGATTATAGCATGCCAGGCCTCCCTGTCCATCACTAGCTCCCAGAGCTTGCTCAAACTCACGTCCATCAAATCAGTGATACCACCGAGCCATCTCATCCTCTGTCGTCCCCTTCTTCTCCCACATTCAGTCTTTCCCAGCATCTGGTTCTTTTCTAATCAGTCAGTTCTTCACAACAGGTGGCCAATCAGCATCAGTGCTTCCAGTGAAAATTCAGGACTGATTTCCTTCAGGATGGACTGGTTGTATCCTCTTGCAGTCCAAGGGACTCTCAAGAGTTTTCTCCAACACCACAGTTCAAAGCCACCAGTTCATGGCACTCAGCTTTATTTATGGTGGAACTCTCACATCCTTACATGACTACTAGAAAAACCATAGCTTTGACTAGATGGACCTTTGTTAGCAAAGTAATGTCTCTGCTTATTAGTATGTTGTCTAGCTTGGTCATAGCCTTTCTTCAGAGGAGCAAGGGTCTTGTAATTTCAAGGCTGTAGTAATCATCTGCAGTGATTTTGGAGCCAAAAAATAAAATAAAGTTTCTCACTGTTTCCATTGTTTCCCCATCTATTTCCCATGAAGTGATGAGATCAGATGCCATGATCTTCCTTTTTTGAATGTTGAGGTTTAAGCTAGCTTTTTCACTCTCCTCTTTCACTTTCATCAAGAAGCTCTTCAGTTCCTCTTTGCTTTCTGCCATAATGGTGGTTGTCAGGAGCCAGAGCGAGGAATCCCACCTGTGACAGGGTCGCGTGGCAAACTCAGATGGCAGGGCAATCTGAATCATCGGATTTCTCCCTGGTTTTTCCTGAATATGTACCCCAAAAAATAAGAATTTGTCTGTTTTCCCATTATTTTCAGAGCCAGAGCGAGGAATCCCACCTGTGACAGGGTCGCGTGGCAAACTCAGATGGCAGGGCAATCTGAATCATCGGATTTCTCCCTGGTTTTTCCTGAATATGTACCCCAAAAAATAAGAATTTGTCTGTTTTCCCATTATTTTCTGACCTTCTCTGGAAAAAGTTAATTCAGGGCTTTGGCCTTCTGCATTTGAAAGGAGTGTTTGAGCCCAACCCCTCTTTGATAATGTTCTAGCCTGCCTAACAAGTTCCCCTGACCTTCTACAAGCTTGTACATTACTCACAACCTCCCAACTGTGAGGGGCACAAAAGCCTTAAAGTATCTTAAAGTTTCAGTGCCTTTTCAAATTTATATTGGTGACAGGATTTCACGGTTAACTCAATGATTGCTGCCAGACCTCCTTATTTTTTTTATCTATCAGGTACCCAAGAAGATGTAATCAATGTAAATGGGTTATGGAAAAGGATATATAGTAGTTTTGATGTTAGCAATACTAAACTTTTGAATAAGTTACTTTTTCTTTGCTATAAATCACTGTACTTCCTTTTATTACAAATTGCTGTATTTTTATTTAGTGTTTTCTGAGAGTGGCATTCAGACTTTGGAAAGGTTAACACAAATGAGTCTTCTGGTTAACAAAACCTCATCAGAAGAGAGCCATAGAAATGCTAACAGGCCTCTTGGCCAGAAGATAATGTAAACTGCCTGAGACCTTTTGTAACGGGAGAGTATGCAAAAAAGAAAGCTTTGTCTCAATGAGGGTCAGGACTGCTGCCCCTGTATAACTCTGCATATTCCATTGTGCACAACTTGGGGTATATAAGCGATTTTGAAAAATAAACTTTCCTTTTTGGAGTCTTGCACCGATGCTGGGCTTCCCCATGTCATTCTTTTCTCTCCCTCTTCTCTCTTTTTACGGCTGAATTCCCATCTGGAGCAGGGAGGCTCACCACGTCTACTTACTTGCCCTGGCTGCTAAGATCCTCGAGAAAGGGGGCCCGTGGCGGGGCACCTTTAGAGATTCAAGCGGACGCCGGTGGCCTACGTAGATGGTGCAAACCTCTTGTCTCGAGGTTTTATTGGTTTTCCCCATAAACCAAGTTATTCAGCCCTCTTTTCTTCCACTGATTTCCTACTATACTATTCTATCCTGAGCTATCCTGTTCTCTCCTATCCTGTCCTATCTGCCCACTCCATCCCCGCTTTGAATATCACTGGATCCACCAGGGCTGGACCCGGCAGGTGGTGTCATCTGCATATCTGAGGTTATTGATATTTCTCCTGGCAATCTTGATTCCAGCTTGTGCTTCATCCAGCCCAGCGTTTCTCATGATGTACTCTGCATATAAGTTAAATAAACAGGGTGACAATATACAGCCTTGATGTACTCCTTTCCCTATTTGGAACCAGTCTGTTGTTCCATGTCTGATTCTAACTATTGCTTCTTGACCTGCATACAGGTTTCTCAGGAGGCAGGTAAGGTGTCTGGTATTCCCATCTCTTTTCAGAATTTTCCACAGTTTGTTGTGTACAAAAAGGCTTTGGAGTAGTCAATAAAGCAGAAGTTTTTCTGGAACTCTTGATTTTTCTATGATCCAATGGATGCTGGCAATTTGATCTCTGGTTCCTCTACTTTTTTAAATCCAGCTTGAACATCTGGAAGTTCTCAGTTCACATACTGTTGAAGCCTCACTTGGAGAATTTTGAGCATTACTTTGCTAGTGTGCAAGATGAGTGCAATGGTGCAGTAGTTTGAACATTCTTTCGCATTGCCTTTCTTTGGGATTGGAATGAAAACTGACCATTTCCAGTCCTGTGGCCACTGCTGAGTTTTCCAGATTTGCTGGATATTGAGTGCAGCACTTTAACAGCAACATCTTTTAGGACATGAAATAGCTCAGCTGAAATTTCATCAACTCCCCTAGCTTTGTTTGTAGTGATGCTTCCTAAGGCCCACTTGACTTTGGACTCCAGGACATCTGGCTCTAGGTGAGTGATCATTCCATCATGGTTATCTGGTCAAGATCTTTTTTGTATAGTTCTTCTGTGTATTCTTGCCAATTCCTCTTATCTTCTGCTTCTGTTAGGTCCATATTTTTTCTGTCCTTTCTTGTGTCCATCTTTTCATGAAATGTTCCCTTGGTGGGGCAAAGGAACACTAGTCTTTCCTGTTCTATTGTTTTCCTCTATTTCTTTGCACTGATCACTGAGGAAGGCTTTCTTATTTCTCCTTGCTATTCTTTGGAACTCTGCATTCAAATGAGTATATCTTTCCTTTTCTCTTTTGCCTTTAGCTTCTCTTCTTTTCTCAGCTATTTGTAGGGCCTCCTCAGACAACCATTTTGCATTTTTGCCTTTCTTTTTCGTGGGGATGGTCTTGATCACTGCCTCCTGTACAATGTCATGAACCTACATCCATAGTTCTTCAGGCACTCCATCTATCTAATCTAATCCCTTGAATCTGTTTGTCACTTTCACTGTATCATCACTGTAAGGGATTTGATCTAGTTCATACCTTAATGGTCTAGTGGTTTTCCCTGCTTTCTTCAATTTCAGTCTGAATTTGGCAATAAGGAGTTCGTAATCTGAGCACCACAATCAGCTCCTTGTCTCATTTTTGCTGACTGTATAGAGCGTCTCCATCTTCGGCTACAAAGCATATATCAATCTGATTTCGGTGTTGACCATCTGGTGATGTCCATGTGTAAAGTTGTTGCTTGTGTTGTTGAAAGAGGATGTTTGCCATAACCAGTGCATTCTTTTGGCAAAACTCTGTCAGTCTTTGCTCTGCTTCATTTTGTACTCCAATGCCAAACTTGCCTGTTATTCCAAGTATCTCTTCACTTCCTACCTTTGCATTCCTGTCTCCATGATGAAAAGGACATGTTTTTTTGGTATTAGTTCTAGAAAATCTTGTAGCTTATCATAGAACCATTCAACTTCAACTTTTTCAGCTTTACTGGTTGGGGCATAGACTTGGATTACTGTGATATTGAAAGGTTTGCCTTAGAGATGAACAGAGATCATTCTGTTATTTTTGAGATGGCACCCAAGTACTGCATTTTAGACTCTTTTGTTGACTATGAGGGCTACTCCATTTCTTCTAAAGGATTCTTGCCCACAGTAGTAGATATAATGGTCATCTGAATTAAATTCACCTATTCCAATCTGTTTTAATTCACTGATGCCTAAAATGTTAATGTTCACTCTTGCCATCGCCTGTTTGACCACATCCAATTTACCTTGATTCACTGACGTAATATTTCAAGTTCCTGTGCAATATTGTTCTTTACAGCATTGGACTTTACTTCCATCACAGGTCACATCCACAACTGGGGATTGTTTTCACTTTACTCTGTCTCTTCATTCTTTCTGGAGTTAGTTTTCTACTCTTCTCCAGTAGCACATTGGGCATCTATGAACCTGGGGAGTTCATCTTTCAGTGTTCTATCTTTCTGCCTTTTCATACAGTTAATGTGGCTATCAAGGCAAGAATACTGAAGTGATTTGCCATTCCCTTCTCCAGTGGACCATGTTTTGTCAGAACTCTCCTATCTGTCTTGGGTGGATCTACATGGCATGGTTCATATCATTGAGTTAGACAAGGCTGTGGTCCATGTGATCAGTTTGGTTAGTTTTCTATGATTGTGGTTTTCATTTTGTCTGCTCACTGATGAATAAAGATAAGAAGCTTATGAAAGCTTCCTGGTGGCAGAAACTGACTGTAGGGGAAACTGGATCTTGCTCTGATGGGCAGAGCCTAGCTCAGTAAATCTTTAATCCAATTTTCTGTTGATGGGCAGGGTTGTGTTCCCTCCCTGTTGTTTGGCCAGAGGCCACAACTCCTGGACACTCATAAGCAAGTCTGACTCAGTCTCCCATTGGCCTCCAAGTCAAATTCCCTGTCAGTCCCTCTGCCAGATTCCCCAGGTTGGAAAATCTTTTGTGGGTTCTAGAACTTTCTATTTCTTAATCCTCTCTAAACCCTAAGGTGATCTAGTCTTAAACTCTCCTCTTAAAGCTTCACAGTGATTATTTCACTCCAGTCTCAGTTGTTTCTCACAGGATACCATCCAAATACTGCCCAGAGGCCTGGAATTTCTTCTACCTCTTAAGTTTCTTCTCTTTTTACTAACATGCTTTCTCTTCAACTCAGTTTTCAATTCTCAAACCCCTTTTCCCTCTTGAGTACTTTTCAGTTTGCAACGGCTAATGCTAAAATATTCAGGTTTCAGGAAACAGTTGAGAAATAAAGCTGTACATCATGGAAGTTCCCATAAGATGTCTCAGATAGAAGAAGTACTCATCAGTAAGAAAACAGCCCACATTTACTGTGAAACGCAAACAATTGAGGTTTTAAGGACTTCAGGGCAGAAGTGTAAGAAGTGTGCACCAGACACAGCACTCACTGAATGCAGAGCCTAAAGGATGACATGAAGGGAAATGTTAGGGCCACTTCTCAGCAGGTCCCTGGTTGCTACAATACTTCAGTGGACCAGGATGCTTTAGATCCCTAAATTCACTGTTTAGGAATTCACTGTTTGAATCCCTAATTTTCAACACCTCTCTAGAGCTCTAAGACCCACTCCAGTACTCTTGCCTGGAAAATCCCGTGGATGGAGGAGCCTGGTAGGCTGCAGTCCGTGGGGTCGCTAAGAGTCAGACACGATTGAGCGACTTCACTTTTTTCACTTTTATGCATTTAAGAAGGAAATGGCAACTCACTCCAGTGTTCTTGTCTGGAGAGTCCCAGGGACAGGGGAGCCTGGTGGGCTACCGTCTATGGGGTCGCACAGAGTCAGGGTTGCACAGAGTCAGACACGACTGAAGAGACTTAGCAGCAGCAGCAGAGCTCTAAAATGAAATGTGTGCAGGCTGGCCAGGGCTTCCTAGGTGGCGCTAGTGGTAAAGGATTCGCCTGCCAATGCAGGAGACAGGAGAGTTGCAGGTTTGATCCCTGGCTTGGGATCAACTACTTGGGAAGATCCCCAGGAGTAGTTCCAGTATTCTTGCTTGGAAAATTCCATGGACAAAGGAGCCTGGTGGGCTACAGTCTATGGGACCCAAAGATGTGGACATGACTGAGCACAAGACTTAACAGTATTTAGTACTTCATTCTAAAGAGCTTCTAAAAGAGCCAAGGTTAGCATTTCATTCTTGGTGTGGTTTTTTGTGTGTGTGTGTGTGTGTGTGTGTGTGTGTGTGTGTTTTAATAAATTAAACATGAACACTGGCTAGAAAGGAACTGTTTCTGGCTTATCATCTTATTGGCCAAATGCTTTGACTTCTTAGTTATCAGACGTTTCTAGATGTACTAACTGAAGATTTGAAGTCCAAGGCGACAGGAGAAGGGCAGTGTGTTGTTTTTGACTGAATATCTGATTTGTACTCTTTTCTTTTTGGAGAGGACAACCAATTGGAAAACATCATTTCCCCGAGGATGAAAAACTAATACTGTTATACGTTGTGTTGTTTAGTCACTCAGTCGTATCTGCCTCTTTGCCACCCCATGGACTGTAGCCCTCCTGTCTCCTCTGGCCATGGGATTTCCCAGGCAAGAGTACTGGAATGGGTTGCCATTTCCTTCTCCAGGGTGACAATCTGGTTGGTATACAAATAAAACCAAAACTTGGAGCTGCTATAATGAGTCAGTTTTCAGACTCTTCTCAAGGTAAAATAACAACCTTCCAGAGTGGGTCCATGGTGGGTTTTGAAAGCTGTGAAGTGAGGTGCTCCATTTTATAAAGCATAACTCCTCTAAGTGTGTAACCATACTCATCACATTAAAAAGAGGAAAAGGTTAAAAAAAAAAAACCTGAAAAGCCAAATCAAAACTACCTTCCAAAGCAAATTGCTGATGCCAGGATTTTGACAAGGCTTTTTTACTTGGCTGCAATCATTCAAGGAAAGTATAGCATCCCCCCCCCCCCCCGCCAGACAGGATGGAGCTATGTAATACAGTGATGGAAATAGGGTGGAACACTTGTTTCTGTTTTTCAGAAGCTAATCTGAGGGTTGTCATGGTAACCAGGATATAAGACTATTGTCAGCTTCAGGGTACAATTTTGGGCTATATTCTTAAAAGAGAATATGAAGTGCTTACATTAAAAGAGTCAGAGAAAGTCTTTTAGAAGTGTATCAAAACTGATTTCAGATTTTACTTTGGACTTTTAAGACAGTAGTTACCTTGGGAGAAAACAACATAAATATGTCAATTGGTAAATCTTGCTAAATCTTTGGTGAGGTGGGAGGAGGGTAGCAGAGGAAAAGATTCACATGAGGGTAGCAGGACATAAAAGAAAGAATATGAAAGCCAAAATATTCTGGAGGCACTTGGTAATTTAAATATGCATGTTCTCATAAGAATTGAAGATATAAAGAGGAACTGTGTTCTGCTTTTACCTTCTCAGTTGTCATCCTGGTGTCACGTGTGTGTGTGTGTGTGTGTGTTCAGTTGCTAAGTTGTATCTGACTCTTTGTGACCCCATGGACTGCAGCATGCCAGGCTTCCCTGTCTTTCACTATCTCCAGGAATTTGCTCAAATTCATGTTCATTGAGTCAGTGATGCTATTGAACCATCTCATCCTCTGCCATCCCCTTCTCCCCCTGCCCTCAATCTTTCCCAGCATCAGGTCTTTTCCAATGAGTGGGCTCTTTGCATCAGGTGGCTAAAGTATTGGAGCTTCAGCTTCAGCAACAATCCTTCCAATAAACATTCAGAGTGGATTTCCATTAGGATTAACTGGCTTGATCTTGCAGCCCAAGGAATTCTCAACAGTCTCCTCCAGCACCACAATAAGCATTACTGTGATGTTGAATGGTTTCCCTTGGAAATAAACTGAGATCATTTGGTCATTTTTGAGATTGCACCTAATACTGTAGGTGCATTTTGGACTCTTTTGTTGTGCTATGAGAGCTACTCCATTTCTTCTAAGGGATTGTTGACCACAGTAGAAAGGATAATGATCATCTGAATTAAATTCGCCCATTCCTTTCCATTTTAGGTCACTGATTCCTAAAAAGTCAACGTTCACTCTTGCCATCTCCTATTTGACCATATTCAATTTACCTTGATTTATTCGAAGTTCCTATGCAATATTGTTCTTTACAGCATCAGACTTTACTTTCACCAGCAGACAATCCACACTTGAGCATCGTTTCTGCTTTGGCCCAGCCACTTCATTCTTTATAGAGCTATTAGTAATCACCCTCTGCTCTTCCTCAGTAGTATATTGGACAACTTCCAACCTAGGGAGCTCATCTTCCAGCGTCATACCTTTTTGCCTTTTCATACTGTTCATGTTCATAGGATTCTTGAGCTAAGAATACTGGAGTAATTTGCCATTCCCTCCTTTAGTGGACGGTGTTTTGTCAGAACTCTCCACTATGATTTGTCCCTCTTGGATGGCCCTGCAGGGCACGGCTCATAGCTTCATTGAGTTAGCAAGCTCCTTCACCACAACAAGGCTGTGGTCCATGAAGGGGGTTGCCACTTATGGGAGACTCCATTTCAGTGGATTTGATATTGCTATTTTCCTATATTCTTTTCATTCTGAAACATTGCTTTTGTGTATTAATAACTTTATTCAGCCTTTCCCCTTTTCACAGAAAATCATAAATGAAACAAGTTCATATTGCAACAGTGTACTTTTATAACAATTATTCCTGGTGAAACTATTTAACTATATGGAATTCTGTGACCTTTTTTTTTTTTTTAGTTTCAGTTCAGTTCAGTTCAGTTCAGTTGTTGTGTCCAACTCTTTGCGACCCCATGGATTGCAGCACGCCAGACTTCTCTGTCCATCACCAATTCCTAGAGCCTATTCAAACTCATGTCCATTGTGTCAGTGATGCCATCCAACCATCTCATCCTCTGTCATCCCCTTCTCCTCCTGCCTTCAATCTTTTGCAGCATCAGAATCTTTTCAAATGAGCTGGTTCTTCACATCAGGTGGCCAAAGTATTGGCATTTCAGCTTCAGCATAAGTCCTTCCAGTGAATATTCAGGACTGATTTCCTTGAGGATTGACTGCCTGGATCTTTTTGCAGTTCAAGGGACTCTCAAAAGTCTTCTCCAACACCACAGTTCTAAAACATCAATTTAGTTTGATGTTTAGTCTGAAAGTTGGATCAATTTTCTTCATAGTCCAACTCTCATATCATACATGACTACTGGAAAAACCATTGCTTTCACTAGACAGAACTTTGTTAGTAAAGTAATGTCTCTGCTTTTTAATATGCTATCCAGGTTGGTCACAGCTTTTCTTCCAAGAAGCTAGTGTCCTTTAATTTCATGGCTGCAGTCACCATCTGCAGTGATTTTGGAGCCCCCCAAAAATAAAGTCTCTCACTTTTCCCATTGTTTTCCCATCTATTTTCCATGAAATAATGGGACTTTTTTTTAGTATGGTAGTGCTAAAACCTGCCTCTTTGATTTCTCATATTCAACTACCATATCTTTGGAAGAACAGGGCTTTGTGTAAACAGACATTGCCTATTGGCTTTACTGTATCATTTGCTTTACTTTTAGAAAATTGAGGGGAAAACAGATTATGAATAGAATGACAAATTCACAACAACATTTAAGACAAAAGACAGAACTAGAAAAAAAATTTTTTTGAGGCTGGACAGCTTCACACAACCTGTACCTCCCAGACCTCCCCTGTGATTCTATTAGTACTTTGGGGAAAACTTTGAGAAGCCACCATTCAGTCAGTCTTTTGAGGATTCTTGAGGACAAATCTAAGCAGTGCCATGTGCCAGTAGCCCCAAATTACTATTTAATTATTTACACCTGGTTTGGGGGCTTCAGGTTTGTCTTTTTATAGAAGTTCCAAGGCAGAGCGTGGCTTGGTGTGACTTTTAAGCCAGAGGTCAACAAGCTACTCCCCAAATGCTGAATCAGGTCCACCACCTATTTTTCTATAGTCTACAGGCTCAGAATGATTTTTACATTTTTCCATGGTTAAAAAAATTAAAAGAATATTTTATGACATGTGAACATTATATGAAATTCAAATTTCAGGCTTACAGTTTTTTTGGAACACAGCCATATTCCTTCATTTATGCATTGTCTGGGGCTGCTTTCTTGCCATAAAAGCAAAGTTGAACAGGTGCCACAGAGACCATATGGCCTCAAAGCCTACAATATTCACTATGGGTCCTTTCAGAAAATCTTAGCCACCTCTAATCCAAGTCATGATCTTTACCACTGCCAAGTTGCAACCTGGCTGATTTAAATATAAAACATCAAGAAAATTATATTAATACACTCCACTAATGAGAGTTATTCTGATAAGAGTTGCTTATCCTGCTATTAAAGCCTAAAAGTACAGAAACCAGATTTCTCAATGGTAGTCAAGAAGAAAAGCTACACAAAGAGAAAACAAGAGATATTGTGACACTTCTAAGTGATCTCTTCCAAAGGAAATGAAAAACTTTTCAATGCTATTTGCTGAGGTTTCCTTTTCCATTTCATATCAGAAACCAAAATGCCCTAGTTTCAACCCCATGGAAACTGTAGAGACACTCCCACTTGATCAGCGATTTTCTTTCTGAGGAATTAATGATCAGTGTGCACAAGTTCAAACTCTGACCTTATTTGTCAAACTGTCTGAGACTGAATGTGCTGGGAAAATGACAAAAGGAAGGAAGCATTTAGATATATGTCTTCTGAGACTTCATCCTTGATTAGCTGAAGAAAGCCATAAGAAAAGCTTACTGGGCAGATAACCAGTTTGAAGAAAGGTATTCTTTTGAATTAAAAATCTAATTTTGATTCTATTTTAGCCAAGTCTCTTGTCTAACTCTAAAGTCTGGAGACTGTAGTACTTTTTCATGGGTCCTATCCAATCTTTTTAAAAAATGAAGAATCAAATACATAATAGTATAATTTGCCTTACTGGAGTGCTTCTCAATTTTCCTGCCAATGCACATATTGGCTGATGTTCATGTAGGGTTGCTCAAGGTGATACATAATCCCAGGATCTAACACATGCAGACCCTCTTTTTACATCCAGGCTTGTAGAATACAAGAAAATATAAGGAAAGTTATCTATCCACTCATGTATATTTTAAATGAATCTCAGAACATTTACTGCAATTTTAGGAACTGTGGACAACAAATTAGTTGAGACACAACTCACACGCATCAGTCACAACACCTCAGTGGAACTGAAACCATTTGGCATCTCTTCAGAGGCTCCAAGAGCTCCAGTATCGTAGTCCTCTATGTCTCAGCACAATACTTTGTCAGCAAAGGTCCATCTTGTCAAAGCTATGGTTTTTCCAGTAGTCATGTATGGATGTGAGAGTTGGACCATAAAGAAGGCTGAGCACCAAAGAACTGATGTTTTGAACTGTGGTGTTGGAGAAGACTCTTGAGAGTCCCTTGGACTGCAAGGAGATCAAGCCAGTTAATCCTAAAGGAAATAAACCCTGAATATTCACTGGAAAGACTGATGCTGAAGCTGAAGCTCCAATACTTTGGCCCCCTGATGCGAAGAACCAACTCATTAGAAAAGACCGTGATGCTTGGAAAGATTGAAGGCAGGAGGAGAAGGGGATGACAGAGGACGAGATGGTTGGGTGGCATCACTAACTCAATGGACATAAGTTTGAGCAAGCTCTGGGAGTTGGTGAAGGACAGGGAAGCCTGGCATGCTGCAGTCCATGGGGTCGCAAAGAGTCAGACATGACAGCAACAACAGTAACAATGTCTCAGCACAGAAAAGAATTCAGGGAAAGGCAAAGTGATAAGAAGTGATTTATTAGGATAGAACACTTTTGAGCCTTATAAGCCAGCAGGTGAAGTGGTGCCATACCCCAAGAACTTACTGGGCTGCAGTTTATAATCAAAGGAAAAGTGGGGGGAGGGATCATGTTTCCTCATTAGCTCCTCTTCCAGGTTGGGCAGGGGAGTTTTCTTGTCCTTACATGGTCAAGCACAAATTATTGTTTCTTCTGTGTGCAGAGAACATGTCCTAGAGACCATTAACTTACTGAGCTCACTGGGCAGGATGTAAGGCTCATGCCACGATTTGTTTGACTGTTTAAGGTCACATCTCATGCTTCTGTTACATGGTTTTGTGGTTAAGCAAGCCTGCTTGTTTTTGTAGTTAAGGAAGCCTGCTTTCTTAAGTAATCATTGACTTACAGGGGTCTCCCATACTTTTTCTACTTATAATTGGGATTAACTATATTAACTATTTATAGTGGGATTGACTATGAATTACCTACTTAATCTCTCTGCTCTGTCCCTATCAGAATGAGAACTATGTTTAGGCAATATACCCAAAACATTGGATGCCTTGGACCTTTAGCCTCGGAGAGCATTCTCAGGGCAGCAGTGGAGCTGGGCTCAGCATCGGTGTCATGGTACTTGTGTGAGATGAGGATCCAGGAAATCGAGCTTGAGCAGTCTAGTCAAGCCCGCACTTGATTTCACTGCTGGCACACTTTGCCTCTCAAATGCATTGCCCATCAGTGCAGTGAGCTATTCAGTCCTATTGGACTCGGAACAAATTAGGGATCAACCTTCATCTCCATGCCATCTCCCACAAGCTGTCAAGCATTCTCAAAATCCTCACAAACTGTTGGAAAAAAGGTTTGGTGACATCAGAATTATTTATTTCTGTGCCTGCTGTGCAGTATTTCAAGCATGTGTTTATTTTCATTAGATATAAAGGACGCTATTCAAGGTCATAGTATCTCAGAATCGTTTGCCCTGAAGTATTTAGGACAGCACATGTATATCAGGAATGAACAGCCCCCAAAATGACTGGGTATGAAAAAAAAAAAAAACATTTGGTACATAGTCCCTTCCTTTAATGAGTTTAAGAAATAAGAAAGTTCTGCTACAATGGATTTAGGGTAAAAGAATTCTTATTTTTAAGGAGAAAACGAAATATCTTCAATCAATACACTGGCTTCAGATGTCCTCAGTTTTGGGCTTCATCAGATGTGAGCAGCAGGATGGATCCAGCAGATCAGCGAGGGAGTGCCAGGCAGCAGGAATATGGCAGGGTGCGTTAGGATAATTGTGAATCTGCGGGGAATTTTCACTCCTTAAAGTTGCAGGTCTAATTGCCAAAAACAGGGACACAACACTGGTCCTGAAATAGAAGAAACAAATCTTTTGAATACGAATATAGTGGCTGAAATGTGTTCTGCAGAAACAAGATGTCTGCTCTGAGTATAAGGCTTATTGTATTAAAGCTCAAGATTGAGTTAATATCAGATCTCTAGATATATAGTCATACAATATATGTACAAACTAATTTCTGGAAGTGGCCTACACCACTTGGCAGCCACAAACTCAACCTTAAGGCTGCCCACAGAGTCCTGTCCATCTGGTTAGAGTTTTCTACTTATGCCCCTTTTCTAGAAACAAGCAGTCCTTACTTTCTGACTTTGAACAATATCCTTTCTCTTTATTTTTTCTTTTAACTGTCCTAAATATTTTTTATCAAAGTCATTTTTCTCACTTTTTCATTTTTTGTTTGCTTTCCCCATATTACTCAGTGATTATATTACTTCAATTTAAAAGATGAATATGCTGATGCTTTCAAAAGAAGAGAGATTTGATAGATTTTCCTAGTGTAAAAATCAATTTAGCAACATGATGGGAAAAAAAACATGTACCATTGACTATACTGGATTTTTCAAGTCATAATTTGTTTTTCTTTTTTTTTTTTTTTTGCAACTTTATTGAAGTACAAACTACATACAATAAAGTCCAATAATTTTAAGTGTATATTTAGAGGAGTTTCAGTGAATGTATGAAGCCTTGTAACCACTACAGAAATCAACATACAGAACACTTTCATCACACTCAAAGACTTCTTCCCGGCCCTCTGAAGTAAATTTCTGAGATTTCTGGATTGGAATTGTAACTGCTTTGTAATTGCAAAACCTATAAACTAGAGTTATAATTGTGTAGTCTCCAAAGTGGTAGGAGAGTTATATTTCTCTTAATTAATGAATCTAAATTAATCTACATAAAATTTGTGCATTATTAATGTCCAGCTCTGCTTTCTGTCACTTCAGTTCTCTAAGAGACTAATACCTTTTTCTTCTTTTTTCAACTCCCTCCAAGGAAACCCTGATAGAAAATCAGGTCTGGCCAGTTTTGTTAGTTCTTGCCTTAAGTATAAGTGCTATCTTTAAAATCATAGAGTCCTGCTTGCTAGTCTGAGGTACTGCTAATTAGGCCAAAACATGTCTTAGCCTGAGAATTTATCTGCATAATTTTAAGTTTTAATATGTAAGAAGCTAGCCAAGAGAATACTGTGTGTAGATTTTTCCCCCCTTTGGTTATACCTCTTGAAAGTAATTTAACACAATTCTTTGTAAAAACTTTACCTCCCTGAAATATTTTACTTAGACAACTGCTGTAAGTGTACAAACATTACCTACATTCTCTTTTTTTTACCTTATGGTCTACAATTTTCCCCTTACTGCTGCTGCTGCTGCTAAGTTGCTTCAGTCATGTCTGACTGTGCGACCCCATAGATGGCAGCCCACCAGGCTCCTCTGTTCACGGGATTCTCTAGGCAAGAATCCTGGAGTGGGTTGCCATTTCCTTCTCCATTCCCCTCACTATTTCTTCTTTATTACTTCCACAGATTACTACAACCCAGGTGGGATTCTTTGTGGCTTGTTTTATAGATAATTAGGAAGAGTAATTCTGCTTTGGAATGAAGGAAAATTATTCCAAATACAAAAACAACTGCTCTGTTTTGAGAGCCTGAGAGGGATGCCACCCATCACAGCTCTGGGGACTGGCACTGAGGCCAGTTGTGGGGACTGTTACTGGAAGTGGGTTTTGTGGGGACTTGAGCAACAGGGGCCCCAGCTAACATTCCCCAGGCTGCTACAGCTTCCAGGGCTCCACTCAACTAGAAAGCCAGTGAGGACCCTGATCCCTCTGATGTCAAGAGGAAGAAATACACTCTTCCCCTGATAAGTGGGTTATAAATCATGGTGCAAGTCTACAGTCATATGGGTCCCCTATGTCACTAATACTTAGAAATTCAGTTGGGATATCCTGGGATGGTACATTGAGTCCCTAGTGCCAGCCTGCTTTTGAAGAACCTTTCACTTTTGAGTGTGCTTTCATTTTGAGGCTGCACAGGACCACTAACATGTTCTGCCTCGAAGCTGAAAAGTCATCCCTTCCTAAAAGGCAGGTGAATGCAGTCTGTGCAGGGCACTCTGCTGGACTAGTGTCCTCAGGTGGTAACAGCCTGTGCAACTGTGTATGTGACTGCTCTGTAGCTACATCTGTGACCACACCCTAGGATCATTTTTGCAGGAAATAATCTGTCCTGCCTATCTCTTGAGAACACCTCTGAATTATGATAGCAGATACAGGGAAGTTATAGGATGGATCAGTCTGGCAATTATCACAAGCACCATAGAGAAAGGCCATAAGCTGTGGAAACCATGTCTGCTGTTTCTTTGGCCTGTTAGCTTAAATTTCCCTTCCTTAGAGAGGTCTCCCTTTGTCAACATATCTAGAGTCCCATGTCTTTTCTTCTTATAAGTGACAATGACTGGATTTGTGTGTTTGTCTTAAGAATGTTTTCAACTATCTCTGTGAGGTATTCACAATCTTCAAAAACAAAGTCACTACTTAATACAGAGTTGGCATTTAATAAATACTACTTGAATGAATGAATGTTTTTGGCAGCTTCTGCCAGTGGCAAGGATGTGAAGCATGAAAGCAATCTAAAATAACAAGAGGACAGAGAGTGAACAGCAGCTGAATCATATCAAATGTATGAATCTGTTTGATATCCTGGACTTCAGGGCTTTCCTTGACTCTGCCACCTTTTTATAGACATGAGATGCTGAGCAGTTGATGTTCCATTGTTTGTTTTTAGCTGATATCCACTGAGAATGCCAGGCATTTAAGTGCTTTATTTACATATATTATGTTATCTGACCTGCACAACAAGTACCCAATAAGCATGTAGAAGGTATAATTATTATTGCATTTTACATATAAGGAAACTGAGACTTGAATGTTGGGAAGGAGGTGGTGGCCACATAACTAACATAATAAATGACATGACAAATCACCTGAGTCAAACTCAGGTCTTTGTTGTTTAGTCAGTAAGTTGTGCCTGACTCTTCTGTGACCCCGTGGTCTGTAGCCCACCGGGTTCCTCTGTCCATGGGATTTTCCAGGCAAGAATACAGGAGTGGGTTGCCATTTCCTTCTCTAAGGGATATTCCTCACCCAGGGATCAAATACATGTCTCTTGCATTGGCAGGTGGATTCTTTACCACTGAGTCATCAGGGAAATCTGACCCAGGTCTATCTGACCCCAATTATCACACTCTTAAACATTATTAATTACGCCTTTATCTTGAACACACTGAGATGGAGCAAGAGATGCAAAATGCAAGCTTCTATTACAAACTGACTTAGTCTGGGTCTAATGACCCAGTAAACATTTGGTCTTTCCAGACAGTGGAGGATTTCTGGTTCCACCTCTGTCCTAATCTAGCAAAATCACTGCCTCCCTGGCCATTATCCTATTTTGCCTCCTTGTTGGTATTTACTCTTCACACTAGGGGAAGAGCTATCTACCACATGGCATCCACACCCTGGGGCCAGATTAAGCTTTTGTCACCCTCAGCAAGGCACAAGGGGTATGGTTATACAGTTTAACAACAAACAATCTTCAGTGTCTGGTCAGATGTTTTTTCCTAAAATTTTAATGATCCCTTATAATTGCCACCTTCTTTGCCTTTCAGTTTTGAATCCACTGTTATGGTGGCCGAGGGCCCTTGGCAGCCTGGACATGTCAGCCACTTCTGCACTGGCATAGGCGACTCCTCCTTGAACCTATTACCAGAGAAGGTTACCAAATTTTCTCATTAAGAATTATCAAAAAGTTGTTCATAGCCAATTTCATACACATCTGTGCTTCATATTTACTTGCTACATAGAACATTATGATAATTAAGATATATATAACTTTTCAATATATGCAAACAATACGGTAACCTTTAAAATTCATTATTTAAACATGTGTGAAGGCCTAGGTGGTGGAGAAGGCAACGGCACCCCACTCCAGTATTCTTGCCTGGAAAATCCCATGGATGGAGGAGCCTGGTGGGCTGCAGTCCATGGAGTCACTAAGAGTCAGACATGACTGAGCAACTTCACTTTCACTTTTCACTTTCATGCATTGGAGAAGAAAATGGCAACCCACTCCAGTGTTCTTGCCTGGAGAATCCCAGGGACGGGGGAGCCTGGTGGGCTGCCGTCTATGGAGTCTCACAGAGTCGGACACGACTGAAGCGACTTAGCAGCAGCAGCAGCACAGAAGGCCTAGGTGACAGGGAAGAAATAAAGGTAAACCAGTCAACTCCAAGAGGTTAAAATCTAATTGTGATTACTCATGACAAGACCCAGATACAAGGGAATATTTTGACTTTCTGTTTCAAGTTCTAATACCCCGCCTCCTTTCATCGGCCAGTCAGACACAGGGACCTCCTACCCACAGGACGTTTGATTTATTCCTCTGCGTCCTTGTGGTGGTTTGGCAGCTTAGCTTGCACATGAGAGAACACAGGCACAAAGCAGGGGACAGAGGAGCACTGCAGAGGAGTCCATTCCCCTTCTCTGTCTCTGTCTTTCTGGACCCAGCAATGAGGAAAGTCAGGCCACTCAGTCTGACTTTTACAGCTCTGAATGTGGGGTAACTTGGAAACATACAATCCAATGATTCACCAAATTTTTTATGATTATGTGTACTACAAAGATATGGCTAAAGAGGAACTCAAGTTTAAGCTGCATTTTATTTAGTAAACTTTTTGTGACGTTGTACTCAATATTTTTTGTGTTTTTTTTTTTTGTTGTTGTTGTTGTTGTTTGTTTTTGGCCTCATTGTGTGATTTTTGGGATTAGTTCCCAACCTGCAGAAGTGAAAACACAGAGTTCTAAGCATTGGACAGCCAGGTAATTCCTGGGCTTCATATATTTAAATCGTCTTGGTTATTATCCATGCTAAGCAGAAAGTATTTAAAATCACAACAACACTTCTGTCTGCACCTTGAGGCCTACACCACCAAACATTAAGAGTGGCTCATCTTTTAGGAAAAATAGAAAAACAAATAGTTTTTTTCAGGAAAAAAATACTAAAATTTCTTACACTGCAATTTGAAGTCAACCACACTTCTCTTCTTTAGGTTGTTTTTGGTCACTACCCAGTCACTGTGTAGAGTCAAGATGAAGATGTCACCCGAGATAAATGTTTTTTATATAATCCTAAGCAAGGCCAACCCATTTATTTCAGTTCAGCAAAAATTTATCATAAGCCGAGAAGGAAATGGCAACCCACTCCAGTATTCTTGCTTGGAGAATCTCATGGACTGAGGAGCCTGGTGGGCTGCAGTCCACAGGGTCACAAAGAGTCGGACACGACTGAGTGACTTTACTTACTTACTTACTTAGAACCAGGCTAGGTGCTATAGTACGTAAGAAGTAAGTAAAGTCACTCAGTCGTGTCCGACTCTTTGTGGCCCCGTGGACTGCAGCCCACCAGGCTCCTCAGTCCATGAGATTCTCCAAGCAAGAATACTGGAGTGGGTTGCCATTTCCTTCTCGGCTTATGATAAATTTTTGCTGAACTGAAATAAATGGGTTGGCCTTGCTTAGGATTATATAAAAAACATTTATCTCGGGTGACATCTTCATCTTGACTCTACACAGTGACTGGGTAGTGACCAAAAACAACCTAAAGAAGAGAAGTGTGGTTGAAGGTGCTATAGTACGTAAGAAGTAAGTAAAGTCACTCAGTCGTGTCCGACTCTTTGTGGCCCCGTGGACTGCAGCCCACCAGGCTCCTCAGTCCATGAGATTCTCCAAGCAAGAATACTGGAGTGGGTTGCCATTTCCTTCTCCAGGGGATCTTCCCGACCCAGGGATCAAACCCAGGTCTCCCGCATTGGAGGCAGACGCTTTAACCTCTGAGTCACCATGGAAGTTTGAAGTAAACACTAAATCGGGAGCTGAGACAATATAGAAATGACTATATTATAGAGTAGATTAATTATTTAAATGAGAGAGGAAGACTTCCCTGTTGGTCCCGTGGTTAAGAATCCACCCACCAAGTTCAGGAGGATCTCACATGCCACAGAGAAACTAATCCGTGCACCACAACTACTCAGCCTGTGCTCTAGAGTCCGAGAACCAAAACAAGTGAGCCCTCGCCAGGACTACTGAAGTCTGTGGACGTAGAGCCAATGCTCCATAACAAGAGAAGCCACCACAATGAGAAGCCTGCACGCTGCCCCGCAGCTAGAGAGTAGGCCCTTCTCAGTGAAACTAGAGAAAGCTCTCACACAGCAACGGAGACCCAGTGCAGTTAAAAGTGTAAATAAACACATAATAAATAAATAGATAAATAAATGAGAGAGTATATTCCAGTTGGTGATGGGGCAATGGGAGGAGAGTATGATGGAGTTGGTGATAGAAAGCAGTTATGATACCATTTCAATTAAAAATTCCTCCAGGGGACTTCCCTGGTGGTCTAAGTGGCTAAGACTCTGAGCTCCCAATGCAGGGGGCCCCAGTTTGATCCCTGGTTGGGGAACAAAATCCCACAAACTGCAACTAAGACGATGCAGCCAAATAAATAAGTAAATAGAATTCCTCCGAGGACTGTATCAAAAACACTGTTTTTTGTTTAGGGCATTGCTTCTTTCCCACTCTTGCTTTCTCCTTTTGGGTCCTGCTTCCCTCACTAAAAGATTAATGAAAGGGAAAATTCTTTCTCTTCAAATGTAAAATATATTATTTGGCTAAGGGCCAGTAAGGTAGACAAACTATTCACAAAATGCAGTTGAGGTAAAGGCATAGTCCATGTTATGAGAAAGGATACAAATCTTTTGAGATTTGAAAGGATCACTCACAGGAATAAAAAAGAAAGAGGAATAAGTAAAGCAGAAAAGCTAGCACATGTGTTTAAAAAGTTTAAACACTAAACAATTTAGTTTAGTCATGGTGTTGGAAAAAATCCATCCAAAAGACCTTATTTTATTTGTTTAATCAAGTAATCACTCTCTTTCTGAAACCTTTGGATGCAAGCACAGAAATAAAGGTATTCATGAAGTCAGACTTGTACTTGCCAGAAAATAGTAAGGAATGCCAATTTAATCTCAGCTACCTAGTGAGTCCTAAGGGGAAGATGAGCTCATGAATGCATATACAGATCATTACAAAGCTGAATTAAAATATATTAAATATGGAAGTCGGATATGAACCCCTAAGGGCTATACAACGTAAAAAGGATAGTTGAAGAACAACCTGAAGCTTTAAAAGCGAGGAACCTAGATCCTCGCTGGCTGGGAAAACAGTTACTACTCACTCTTTAAGGAAACACATTTAAAGCTTGGGATTTGAAAGTCCTAGCACTCCAACTGATCTAAATGAATGTAAATTTGGGGGGAGGGCCTTCCCTTATCCTTCCTTTTGTGGTCTCCACAGCCTCTGGACCCGACAGGACCCTATAACTCTTATTAACTGAATTGGATGGAGCTAAAATAAAGACATAAACATCCTAAATCATCCACTGAAATCTTCTTAAAAGGGTAAGTTTCATTTATTTTCCAATTTAAAAAAAATTATATACTTACTTAGCAAAGTATATGAATAAGCTAAAGTGTTGAATATTTATTTTAGTGTTTTATTTTTGGGTGACCCTGTCTTGAGCGTGCCCACTCCACCACCCCACATGCACCAGAAGTGTCACATTCAAGGAGTGTGCTGTGCTAGAAAACTTTGATGTATTAATGAATTGCCATCACTAGGGAACTCAATGGGAACCAAAAGTTTGAAGACTTGAAAATAGAATGAAGTGGCCACCAATCAAAGTGAAGAAATATATAAATTCATACAAAAGAATAGGAAAAAATGTGAATTAAAGTTAAGACAATGCTGAGACTATGGAAAGCATTAAAAATTTAGGAATAGAAAGGAGATTTATGTGCCAAGACAGATTAAAGAACCATAATGTGGAAAAGGGTTTTTTATTTTTAAATTTTTTATACAGGAGATAGTTAAAGATTTTCAAAAATAATCCAAAAGGATTGGGACCCACCAAAAAATGAACTAATATTCATTAGCTCAACTATATAAATAATGAACTAATATAGACATTTTTAAAAAGTATTTTTGATTACAATGTTGGTGATTTCTGCTGCACAGCAGAGTGACTCAGTTATACAGATATATATATTATTTTTTCATATTCTTTCGCATTATTGTTTATCACAAGATATTGAATACAGTTTCCTGTGCTATACAGTAGGACCTGTTTTTTATCCATTCTCTAACCCCAAAGTCCCACTCCACCCTCCCACACGCCCTCCCTCTTGGCAACCACAAGTTTGTTCTCTATGGATATCGTTTTTGACAGGTAATGACTATTCTAAAAGTTGTGGAGAACCACAAAAGTAAACAGAGTAAACATTTTGGAATAATGAAGAAAACACTTACACTGCATAGATATACATTATTAAAATTTCAGGAATATCTGCTTACTGTTTTAACTAACATGAAAAAATCAGGAAGACAAAATCTGGAAAGAAAGAAATACTGATTTGTTTCTTATACTGTCAGAAATGGACCTAACCAGACTTGTTTTTAGCTAATGGAGATTAAATGATTATTTAAAAGTGAGTTTAGGGTCACAAGCAAATTTACCCTAGAGAATCCTGAAGCAAAAACTCAGCAATCACAAATCTGAAAGAAAACCTGGATGATTCTACCTGAAAGACAAATGAATCTCCAATGTTGAAGGAAGTCCTTTTATTCTATGATATAATTTCAAATTCTTATTTATTGTACATTCAGCAAACTGAGAATCCTACCAGTAAAAAGTAAATAACAAAGCGCATCACCTTGGAATTCTGCATGTCTTTAACTGAAAAGAATCATTAGCAATACCGCAACTAAAGGCCCAGGTACAATTCTTTCAGTAACAAATTCTGACTTAATTTGAAAGTAAATAAACTAATTTCAGACTGTAAGTTTCAGACAGGATAAGGCACTAAGAATTTCAGTCTTGTTCAGTGCTTTACTTCCACAGAGACAAATTAAAATGAAATGAGGGAGAAAAGTCCTGGAAAGAAAAAGCGTTTGGTACATTTTTTAGTTCTTTGGTGTAAAGAACTGGTCATCAGAGTGGAATTTTACTAATCACTGGATTCTATCCGCTCATTTAGGTTCCATCTTGTATAAGCAGAACATCCCATATTTGTATGTTCTTTTCTTTGAAGTGATTCCATGTTTAGGGTCACTTATTCTTTGAAAGGCTTTGTGCTTGCTTGTTATTCCTGGTATAACAAAAATGTTAGCCAATGTACCTTTAAAGCTTAAAAGACCAGCAAATGTAATTCAATATGTGAGCTTTAAAGTTCTTTTTGTTATCTTACTTGGCATTTAACCATCCATTATACTAGCTTCACTTTTTACTTAAATGAGGAAATTTTATTTTTTATGCAGTTATTTGAATCCATAATAACAATTTTGTAGATGCTTACACGTGTATGTGTGTGTGCGTGTGTAACAGAAAATCAACATCTATCTCACGTGCACCTATTTAGAAGTATTTACCTAACACATTGAGGTAAAATTCTATGTCACAGTAAAGATGAGTCATCAGCCTTTGCCCTCAAGGAGATTACCACCTGTTTTAGCTGCTTTAATTTACAATTTATATTCTTTTCTTAGGATGAAGATAAATTAAGTTTTGCATGTATTGAGTAAGTCACCTCTCCTGAGAGGTCAGGAGATAAAAGGATTTTGAAGTCCGATGGACCTGGGCTTGAACCTCAGCTATGCACACTTAGGACTTTTGTTTACTGAAAGCTGAGACTTCCACTTATAAAGTGGGAATGCTAATTTTTAGCTTACAGAGGTGTCAAGAATGTTGTGTAATAATAATGCATATAAAACATCTATCACCGTAGATGTGTTTAGTCACCAAGTCATGTGCAACTCTTTGTGACCCCATGAACCACCAGGCTCCTCTGTTCATGGGATTCCTCAGGCAAGAATACTGGAGTGGGCTGCCATTTCCTCCTCCAGGGGATCTTCCCCACCCAGGAATCTAACCTACATCTCCTTCCTGCATTGGTAGGTGGATTCTTTACCACTGAGCCACCTGGGAATCCCATCACCATAGATAAGCCCTACATTTTTAGCCTCCCTCATCTCCATATATGTTATTTAATGCTCAATTTTATCATTGTCCATAATTTTCTCCATTAATTCTGGTCCAGGATTTTTAAATAATTTCATAAATGCAGCCAGGTTGTAACTGGCTGTACTTAGGGTAGTGAATGAGGCAGCAATCCAGTTGTTTCAAATTCAAAGACCATATTGGAATGCAAGAGCCTGAAGCTCAAGAGCCCCACCACAACCCTCACACATCATCACCCCAGTCACAGCCTCCACTGTTAGAAACTGTCTGCCGGGGTCGGGAGTGGCCCCAGGGAGAACAGGAGAAAACGACTGTGTTTCTAAAAATCCTGGGGAAATGTGGCTAAGGAGATATGGATTTGTTTTCCCAGTGTTCTATTTAGAAAAAAAAAAGGGGGGGTACCTGGGGGGCACTTAAATTATATCAATAGAGTTTTACTAGAAATAAATATTGGAGCTTCTCACCCTTCTGGCCCCAACATACCAGATCCATTGTGTAGCTTTTCACAGAGAACACAAAGGAAGTCTTTTCATTCCTGGACAGCTCTCCCTCCTTTCCCATTTTATTGAATTCTATTGAACCATGAGGGAAGTAAACTTAAGGCCAAACTTTGTGTATCTGAAACCCAGATAGTCGACTTCTTTTTTGTCCTCCTGGTCACTCTTTGTGACAGTCTCCCTCAAAAGAGAATCGGGATACTTGCTATAATGATTGAGAAGACAGAAAGGTGTCCCTAATCAAGAAATCCTGAAACTTAACCAAAGTCCTCAAACCCTACTAGTCTAGGGGGAAGACTTTGTCATTCTTTAATTTTCCTATTTCTATGTCCGCCTGCAATGTGGGAGACCTGGGTTCGATCCTTGGGTTGGGAAGATCCCTGAAGAAGGGCATGGCAACCCACTCCAGTATTCTTGCCTGGAGAATCCCCATGCACAGAGGAGCCTGGTGGACTATAGTCCATGGAGTCACAAAGAGTCAGACATGACTGAGAGACTAAGCACAGCACACAGCAGGAAAGAACTATGAAGTCCTGGGGCAGTGAGGGGTAGCTTAGAAAGATGCAGTGAGAATCACTGTGGTTGTTAAGCCCGACACTTTTGGGCTTCCCTGGTGGCTCAGATGGTAAAGAATCTGCCTGCAATGCAGGAGACCTAGGTTCAGTCCCTGGGTGGGGAAGATCCCCTGGAGAAGGAAATGGAAACCCAAGAATGCTCATTATTCTTGCCTGGAAAATCCCATGTACAGAGGAGCTTGATGGACTATAGTCCATGGGGTGGCAAAGAGTCATATATGACGGAGCCACTGACACACACACGATGATTCAGGAAATGTTAAAAAAGAAAATTCCATGGATGGAGGAGCCTAGTAGGCTATAGTGCATGGGGTCACAAAGAGTTGGACATGACTGAGTGACTTCAGTTTCAGTTTCAAAAAGGAAAACCCTGGTGAAAGGAAATTTTTATATATTTTTCAAAATGAGACTATCTCTCACTTTTGTTGAACCTGTTGGTATTTTGGTGGAGAATTTCTAGCTTGTTTTTCCTTTCTGCATTGTGAATTTTCTTTAAATTTCATTTAAGAAAATTTAAATGCAAATAACATACATAAAGTTACAAATCTTAAGTGTATAACTCAGTGAATTTTTATACATTGCTGTATCTGTATATTTCAAGCAGAAGAGGACCTTAGGATGTTTTTATCACTCATGGAAGGCTCCCTGAGTCACTGCCCAATCAATAACCCCTCCATGATAAATATTCTTTGAACTACTTCTAAATTTTGCCTGATTTTGAATTTCCTAGGAATTAAACCTGGAGAAGGCAATGGCACCCCACTCTAGTACTCTTGCCTGGAAAATCCCATGGACGGAGGAGCCTGGAAGGCTGCAGTCCATGGGGTCGCTGAGGGTTGGACACGACTGAGAGACTTCACTTTGACTTTTCACTTTCATGCATTGGAGAAGGAAATGGCAACCCACTCCAGTGTTCTTGCCTGGAGAATCCCAGGGACGGAGGAGCCTTTTGGGTTGCCGTCTATGGGGTCGCACAGAGTTGGACACGACTAAAGTGACTTGCAGCAGGAATTAAACCACAACTGTACTTTCTTGATATATGGTTCATTTTGAGCAAAATTAAGTCAACGAGGTTCATACATAATGTCTTATGTATCAATAATTTGTTCTTTTGCTTTATAGTATTCCATTGTATGAATATACAATTTATCCTTCCCTGTTGATGAATATTTATGTTGTTTCCATTATTTGGCTGTTTTTAGTAAAGTTGCCTTGAGCATCTCCACTGTGGATTCTTAATTTTCTCCAGGCCCCTTCTCTGTAGGATAGTGTTGAGTAGAATTATGGAGAGGATTTACAGGCACCAGTTATGCTTGTTCCAGGTTTATTCTTTGGTTTACCTTGGTATCAGAATTCAAATTAAAAAGAAAAAAAAAATAGGGAGGGAGGGAGGAAGAAAGAAAGAAAAGGAGGAAGGAAGGAAATGTGTAGGCATGTCAGTATAAAACTTAAACTCATAATTTCCACTTTATAGAGGCATTTGATCATCTTAATTTGCAGTGGCTAAATAAGTAATGCTTACATGATTACAGCCATCTTTACCTCACTCTTGGAAATAATCCATGCCCTCTGGAAATGATTTAAAGAGCTTTGACATATCCCTTTAAGATGTGATAAAGTCATAGTGTCAAGTGCAATTTCCAGAGCTAGGTTCACTAGGAAGGTTAGTTGACTTTGAGTATTTTTCCTAAAAGTTTTTTGTATTTTTTTTCACTTCAAGAAGAGTCCAAACATTTAAACAAACAAAATCCCAGGGAGACTGTGAAAAACAGTGAAATGTAGTTAGTCACTGGTTTATGAAGCTTTATTGCTGACTTTTTATCTTTTGATTCCTTATTCTACTTCCCCCCAGATTTTTCTACTTTTGTTGTTGCTTAATCTTGCTTCCTCAAATGTGAAAAGTTATCAGATATTCAACTTGGTTCCTTTGAGCCCTAGAACCTACTACATTAATAAGTTATATAAACAATTACCTAAACACCATCCCTTTTTAAATTTTATATATAGATCATCTTAGAAACTGTCAGTTAAAATAATCAGTGCATGGTAATTAGCAAATTAATTTTCAACAATTTTTTTCTTATTAAAAAGAACTTCCATATCATTAAGGATAGTTCTTAATTGTGTCTTCATTTTGGGAATGTTGGCTTATTTTTAATATTATTGTTCAGTTGTGAGGAAATATACATATTCTGTGTAACATCATTGCTCAGTGTTTGAAATCATATTATAGTCATTTTCAATGAAGTTCATGCCAAATGAAACTTGAGAGTTTTCATGAGAAATCGAATTATATTAAGCCATAGAACCTCTTAAGAGAACCACTTGGTACTGTAGAATAAATTGCAAATGATATGAAAAGGTTGTGCAAACATGACGAGCCAAATTCTGGACACCAACTCTTTATTAAAAAGAGTTAATCTTAAAAAAAAAAAAAGACAAAGCAAAACAACAACAAGAAAAACTTGTTAATCTCAGGGTTTAGCAATCATGGGTAAAAGTTTAAAATGTGCTTAGAATTTGCCTATGGCATTGGCCACCAGCGTGTAGGGCTGGATGAGTGAAACTTTGAGTGTTTTGCCTCACCTTTGGAAACAGTTTTATTTAAAGACAGAATGGAAAGTATACAGGCCAAAGTTAAGAAAAAAGTATTTGGGTGAAAGGCAATGGACATAGAACTGCATTAGATAAATATGTAAAAAGCTTGGCAAACTTTGCGTTGCTTTGAAGGACATTTTTGAGTCTCCTGTGTCTTCTTTAAAAACCACATTAGCGGAACTCTTTCCATCTGGGAAACTCTTTCCATCTGGGAAACTTTCCATCTGGGAAAGAGTTCTCTGTCCTAACTGACACAGCAAGGCCAGCTTTCAGGCTTCCCTCTGTATTAAGCTGTCAGGAAACAGTCCTTTGTTAGTTCTGTAGTTCTGGATCCAAAAAGGCTGAACTGATAAAAATATAAATTGTGATTCTGTTTAAAAAAGCACTTTGGTGAGAGAGCTGGTTTTAAATTCCTGTGATAGTTTTCAGCTTGTTCAAGGTTCCCATCAACATTTACAACTGACTCAGTGTTAAGGAGGAAAAACCTGTTGATACAGCTCCTTTAAGAGCTATGGTTTCAAAACCACCATGCAGATAGCACACATTCCTGTGGTGGGAGGCTGAAGGCAAAACGGAAGCCTTCCCAGTTCATTCAAAGAAGGAGAAAGAAACTGAACTTACCTCCCAACAGGTGAAGTTAAGCATGCCCTGTAAGTGGACTGATTTATTCTTTACAGTGAAGTTCTGTTCACAGGTGCTTTGAGGAGTATGCTTTCTCGCCCAATACCCTTCTATTCTGCTACCGCATTCGACAGCCCCCAGCTCACTGCTGGGAAGATATTTATTCCTTTTTCAGAGATTCCTTTCTTCTGCCTTAATGATAGTATTTTTTTCTCTTTCTATTTAGCTCAGAAGGAGAATTTTTTGTTTTGTTTTGTTTTTCCTTCTGTTTTTGGTGGCTTGTCTGATATATTGCATTCTTTCTCTCTCTCTTTTTTTTCTTTTTTGTTACTATGCTCAGTACACATCTCAAAAACAAATGAGTTCAGCATCATAATAATACAAAATAAATGCATTCTCTAAAATAATAATGGGTTCGATCCCTGAGTTGGAAAGATCCCCTGGAGAAGGGAATGGCTACCCGCTCCAGTATTCTTGCCTGAAGAATTCCATGGACAGAGGAGCCTGGTGGACTACTGTCCATGGGGCTGCACAGAGACAGACACGACTGAGCGGCTAACACTTAAAATAATAAAGGAATAATATAACTGTTCTCAGTGATTATATTCTTTGAGCATTTAAAGTTTTGTAAGTGCTGAGAAATTTCTTAAAAAAAAAACCTGGAAAACTTCTAGTAGAAACTCATTTTGTGAAGCTTTTTATTTTTGTTCTTATGACTTGTTAATAACAATACCTACTGTTTCAGAAATATGCATGTTTTAGCATAGTGAAAGTTCAATAGATTAAGGCTTTGACTGATTTTTCATTTGCAATTACTCTGTACATTTATCTATGGAGTGACTTTTATAATTTAAGCAGAGGTAGATAAAAATGTTAGACAATGCAACAACTTAAAAAAATAATAAAAGAATAATATAAGAGTTGCTGATGGACTTTCCTGATAATCCAGTGGTTAAGATTCAGTGCTCCCAACGCAGGGGGCACAGGTTCGATCTCTGGTCAAGGAACTAAGAAAGGAAGGAATAATGCTCAGTCTTGTCTGACTCTGCAATCCCATGGACTGTAGCCTGCCTGGCTCCTCTACTCTTGGAATTTTCCAGGCAAGAATACTGGAGCAGGTTGCCATTTCCTACTCCAGAGGATCTTCCCAACACAGGGACTAAACCATTGTCTCTCTTGTGTGTCCTGCACTGGCAGGCAGATTCTTTACCAGTGGGCCACCTGGGAAACCCCAGGGAACTAAAATCCCACGTAAGAAAAAAAAAGAGAAAAAGAATTGCTGATATTATTCTTTGAAAGTCATGTCCTATTATTGCTACTTAAAATTTTTAAACTGTTGTGAAGCTCCGTAGCAAAGTTGAGATCAGAGGTGCATGGTAACCCGTTCTAAATTACTCCCCCTCCCTGTGTTTGCTCCCCAGTCTCAGTGGTTCTTAATATTCAAAGACAGGCTCCTGAGCTGCTCACAGTGTCCAGCTGGAGCCACAGGCTGATCTGACTCATCCACACTTTTATCTTCTGAGATCGTTCATTTTAGGAACAGTGACATCAGTTTTCCAGGAGGCTGGCTGACTAGGATTACCACCAAAGGAATGAAATTAAAGAACTTGGAATAGTACTTGATTCATAGTAGGAGCTTGATAAGCATTTGTTGGATAAAAGTTTTCAACTTTCTTTTATGCCATTTATATTCCCAACCAGATCATGAGGGAGTGAATTTTCTTTTTTGTTTGTATTGCAGTTATAAGCCTCGTTTAAAAAATACAGTGACTTGACATTGTCCAAATTAAGTAAATAAGTTTTATTCTAGCATTCCAAGCCCTCCAAACCTTCCTCGCTTTATTTTCATTTTATCCTTAAAATTTTGCTTAGGGAGATGGGGAAGGAAAGTTGCTGAGCTGGTGGTACTCCAGAATACTGCCCACTTAAATGAGAGCAGAGTTTCATATTGAACTTTTGTCGCACACACAGTGTTGTTGACTGGGATGGTTCCACTGCTCAAAATAAAATTTAAGTAACTACCAAAAATCGACATTAAAAAACTTCTGCCTTAGAACAATATAATCCTTAGACAAACCCTGATAATTCACTATCCCCTCTCTAGCAACTTGGCAGGATCCAGTTACCTTTTGACAGCTTCCACCTGATCTCAGTTACTTGCGTTGTTGCCAGCAGTAACAGTATAACTGGCAAAATTAGAACGTTGACAACTAGAACATGCATGCCCTCTGGGAAACGCTGATACTACTTAATGAATGGTCATTCCCTTGGAAAAAGACAAAGTTGTTTAGAGCAGAGCTTCTTGAACTTGCCAGAGTGTACCAGAAGCACTGGAGGTATCTTCACAATTAGGATTCTGATTCTGTAAATCCAGGGTGGGGCTGGAATTCTGCATTTTTAATGAGTCACTGGTAATGAGACCTGTCCCGGTCCATATTATTGTTACCCAGGCAGTTTCTTAAAACTGCAGATGACTGGGTTCCTCTTCCATTTTTATCCTCCTATCCCCTTCCTTACCCCTGGTAAGTTGACCTGCGTTATGGTCTTAGCATAAGGATTTTTTTACTTTTTAATCTCCCAAGTGGTGCTAGTATCCAGCCAAGCTAGTGAGTGTACCTCTAGATCTTGTTTTTAATCAGTTTCCACTTGGCAATCCATTCACTGACATGCCTCAGCTGCTTGACCCTTGTACATATTTGATTTTCTGCATTAAATAGCCCACCTTTTCTTGAAGAAATCACATGGGTTTTTCAAAACCCCTTTGCAAATATTACTGCATTAATCAGATACATAGCATGTTAAAAAAAAGTTCTTGCAGTCTCCTTGCTCTGAGTCTCATATAACTAAATTTGTAACTCCTAAGGCAATGACTCCTTTCTGCCTTATAATTATTGAGTGTTTATCTACCTCCCTAGTTGATAAGCTGCCTAAAGGCAGACATTGTCTCACCGCTTTTATCTTTCCCTGTGGTTTCCCAAGCAGGACTCCTCTACCCCCATCCCCACACATTGCCCTGAACACATATGTCTTCACTCGACAAACATTCATGAGCTGATGTGCCAAGGAGCCCGGGCTTTGGTGCGACAAGCAAAAGACATGCATTCCTCCCTGCTCCTAGAGCTTCACAGTCAAATGAGGAAGACAGATATTCACAAGTAATTTGCAAAAACTGACATAAGGGTTCCACTGAGACTTGAGGGAATCTAAACTTTTCCAGATTAGAAAGAATGTCTTTTGGAGGAAGTGATTAAGGCCTGACACATCCATGTAGAGGTGGGGAACAAGAGTAAATAATATTTCAGAGAGAGAAAACTAGCATTTGTATGATTTTTTAAAATAAATTACACTTTTTTCAACTGAAAAATCTTACTGCCCCTATTCTCCACCCACTCAAGTCCCCAGAGAGGTGCCAACTATTATTAGTGTCCAGTGAACCATTTCAGTCTTCTCCTTAAGCATGTTCAAACAAATGTACATTAAGCACTGTGTTTTCACCTCTAAACCATGCTTTTTCTCCCTGCACAGTTTTTTTCTGTATTTCTTCTCATTTCTGTACAGAGAGAGCTTCTTTAGTTTTCATAAGAAAACACTTGTCTTTAAAATGAACATTATTATATTGTGTGCATGTGTTAAGTATATCCCCAATAGATGTGTTGCTTGCAATATCTTATTATTGCAAACAGTACCACAATGAATAACCTCGTAATCTAGATATTTTTCACACAGGAAAGTTTATCTATAAGATAATTGATCCAAAGAGAAATTGTCGATTCATGAGCATATGCATGTGTGATTTTGTTCTGTTAGATTGCATTTCACAAGTAATGTATCATTGTACATTCTTACCAAAAATATATAAGACCTCTTTTCCCTACCACCTCTCATTAGTATGTTATCAAACTTTTCAATGTTTTCAGATCTAACAGGTAAAAGTGATATCTTAATAGTTTTAATTTGAATTTCTCTCATGAGTGAAGTTGAACAGCTTATATTTAAAAGCCATTTTTATATATTTTCCTGTAAACTTGTTTTATCGCTTATCATTTTTATATTGTTTAGTAATTTTCTTGCTGATTTTTAAAGGCTCTTTATATTTTCACTTTTTGAATGTGAATATTAATATCTATTAGTCTTTTGCATTTGTTTATAGTGTTGTGCATTTTTGTTAGTTGTTTGCTTGTTTGTTTTTACCTTGTTGGATTTGATCTGGGAGAAATAGAGGAGGAAAAGAAGTGGCAAAAGAGGGGACTGAAAAGGCAAGAGATACATATTAAACAGTGGAGACAATGTGATTTTTTAAGGAAAAAAGTGACTTGATAAATGTTTTGAGAAAGGAGGGAATGACAGACTGGAAGAGAGAAGTCAAAAACTATCGTAGTCTAATCCAGAGGTGTTGAATACCTGAACTTGGGTAGTAGAGTGAAATAGAAAGGAAGGGCCATATTTAAGAGATAAACTCAGCAGAACTTGGAAACCAATTAGTTGTACATAATGAAAGAGAAGGTAGAAAAAAAATCTATGATCTCTCAAACTTGGGCAACCTTGTAGTGGTGCTGAGACCTAGTCAGAGAAATTAAGAGAAGGAACATATTTACAGAGGAAAAGAAAATAAAAAGAATGAGTTTGGTTTTAAGCTTTTAGATATCAGTACTATATTTGAGGGGCTTTCCTGGTGCCTCAGTGGTAAAGAATCTATCTGTCAATGCAGGAGACGTGGGTTCCATCCCTTGGTTGGGAAGATCCCCAGGAGGAGGAAATTACAACCCACTACAGTATTCCTGCCCGCAGTAATGGTATACTCACTACTACTGCGGGCAGGAATCCCTCAGAAGAAATGGAGTAGCCATCATGGTCAAGAAAAGAGTCTGAAATACAGTACTTGGATGCAATCTCAAAAATGACAGAATGATCTCTGTTCGTTTCCAAGGCAAACCAT
>SJXQ01013075.1:172956-192163 GCA_006408695.1 Aepyceros melampus | reverse complement strand
GTACCCATGGCTGATTCATGTTGATATATGGCAAAAAATCACAATATTGTAAAGTAATTATCTTCCAATTAAAATAAATTAATTAATCTAAAAAAACAATGTCTTCCTTAAAAAAGGATAAATTCAGAAATTAAGATTCGAATATAAATATTATAAAGAAACATATACTTTTTTTGAGTGAGTTTGTAATGGGGCAGCTAAGCTAGTCTGAGACTTCATAAAAAGTTTCATAAGAAAAATGGTTTAAGTCTTGAGACATGAAGATTAGATTGACATTGGATAGACAAAAAGAGGTGGAAGAATGGTGTTTCAGCACTTAGGAGGTCTGTGATGCCTGAAAAGTTTAAGGGACCAAAATAACATCAAAGGGACTGGGTACCTGGTGTGGAATTCTTCTGGAAAGTGATCCAAGAACAAATTTAAAGGCACTCTGAGGTTATATGGAGCCTATAATATATCCTACAACCAAGGACAAACTCTAAAGGGTCTCAAAATAGTACTTGAAAAGTCCTGAAGTATTTGACATATGTTTTAATAAGGCTATAATTTTAAAATTTATAAGCATACAGACACTAAATAGAAATAATAATACTTGGAGTTCCATATATTTCCTTCTAGGAGAAAAAAGGACAAGAGTGAACAGATATTAGGGAGAAACAGAGCAGAATTCTTTTAGTCATACATCTAGTTTCCTGGAAACATATCTGTTTTGAGCCAAGGACAGGCATTTGTAGGAGGTCTCCCAAAAACTTTAATGTCACTTTGTTAGGCTACTATGAAATGTAAATCTTATAGTACAAAGTCAATTAAACCAATTAGGTTATATTTTCAACTTTCAATGTTTAGATAAATGTTCTAAAATTACTTTTAATGCATAACTACATAAACATGAGATTTAATATCCAGATAGTATGATTGGCTTTCAAATGTGGCTTGCTAAGCCAGTCTCAAGTTTACAGTGTACAAGAAAGGAAATATAAAAGGCTTGTTTTTCTATAAAGTAACATCTTAATCCAAGAAACTATGCTATTGAGTTAGGATTAAATACAAAATAAAACACAATTGAATCAATAAATCACTGGATTATTGAATTGAACCACATTGTCAAATACTTTAATATCTGCTAAGGTTAACACTCTATTTTATGCCAATAAATAAAATTCCATTACTTGGAAGATGAGTCCATCACCTAATGACATAGGGACTTCATAGGTTAAATAAAAACAGACACATTTCACTATTGTAGACCACCTGCCATCCATGAAATTTTTTTTAATGAATTAAACTGAAAATCATAATTTTTTTCATAAAGGAAACAATAAAAACTGCTTCAATATTCAGCTGTTTTTCTGAAGTAAACTCATGGTGCCCAAACATTGACTCTGATGACATTGGGATTAAAAGAAATGTCACTGAAGGCTGTAGCCGGGCAACCACAGGGCATTAGGTCACATAGTTCGAAGACAACTTTCTCAGTAGCTGACAGTGGTATTCTCTTACAGAAAAAGATACTATTACTTCAACTGTTATACAATTAAAATCCAGTTAAACAATAGAGATAACTGAAATTATGCTTTTTGCCATTTTCTACATTCAGATTATTATTGTGACTAATTCTTAAGAGTGTGAATTCAGAGCCAATAAAAGCTTAAATAATTTTACATTAACAAATTAAGAGTTAAAAATGTTTCAAGAAACCATAATAGGAAAGTGAGAACCCTGAAAATAGACTTGCTTTTCTAGGTCTTATCTTGTGACAATTAGGAGCATTCTGAGAGGAAAGCATTTTCAACATATGCACAAACCATAGAGACAACAGGAGGTAGAAACATATGACCATAGCAGAGGCTGTCTGCATTAATCCACTATGTCATTCATAGTCTCAGAGATGGTGCATCTGAACAATGTGCTCAGAGTTTTAGTCCATTTCTTATTATTTCTCACCATTTAACTTTTTTCTATAATCAAAATAATTTCCTTATTCTTTCTCCAACAAGTCCATTTTATTCCTGCTTCTATACCTTTGCAATTGCTCTGACCTTTGTTCAGAGATATTTTGTTTCATCCTCTTGTTATCCAGATGCCAAGTTTCCAAAATATGGCTAAATCCTACCTGTAAATATGAGTTTTTCCTTATTTCTTTATTGCCATAGGAAACGTTCATTTTTTTACTATAGTAAAATCAACTCTAGGGTTGGCAGAAGGTAGTCTACAGGTCAGTTTTGGATTAATTGAAATCTGCTGAGTTTGGCTGGGTTTGACTGAACTCAGATTAGCTCCGTGCATCATCTAGTTCCAGAAAACATTGTGAAGGATTAACCAACATCTGGGTTATGTTGTTCTTAAGGAAGAGTTTGAAATAAATTACATGGATGTACCCAAAGATTTGGTTTGAACTGTTATCTTGTATGACGTGTCTACTATCATCTTATTGGCTAAAACAAACCACTTCCACGTCTTACACTGAAGTAGGAAAGTATTCTCCACTTTCTGGAAGATAGGACTGTATAATACTCTTAGAGCGGAGAGAGCAGATAATTCAAACAATAGCACCAGTTACTCCAATCTGCACTCTTGATGGGGAATAACTGGCTTTCCTCCTGCCTGAAAAAGGCACTCAATATTTCCCCTAGGAATAAAGCAAGTGCCTTTAATTAAGGCATAAAATGCAAAGTCCCACATCTCATGATCTCAGTCAGATCCAGATGTAGTTCCTTTTGATTTGGAAATATATGAGCAAATAATACAAGAATATTCTTCATCCACACCAAATATTTTATGGTGAACCAGGAATACTCTAAGCAAATAAACATACCCAGTCATACAGAGAAAAAGAAGAGATACTTGGAATCCTTACTGAATGGCAGTTAATCTCTATATCTCAGTAAAGATCCTCCATCATGGAATTTAGGGAATACTCCCTGATTAACCCCCAGTTTAATTCACTCCTCTGTTGGTTACTGATCACCAATCCTTGTTTCTCATAATTTAGACTTTGCCTTCCTGGAGTCTCTGTCGCCCTTGTTGGTCACCTTGGAAAGCCACCTGGGAGAATCTGACCATGGTGAAGCTGAGTAACTTTCTGCATCTGTCATTGAACAATTAAGAAGCTAAGGATTGTTTTGCATTTTAGTCTTTTTTTAAACCAAGCTGGTGGCACTTTTGGAGGCACAATTTTCAGACACTTGACTTTTCGCTATGTGATTTTAGTCAGCTCTTGTTCCAGCAGTCACACCCACAATTCTTTTTGAGACATATCTCTTGTCTAGACTTCTCGGTAGCTAATTTGACCTCAACAGTCCTTTAGGGAAACCACAATTTTTGTCTCTTTTCTCTGCTCATAAGTCAGTGAGAAGTCTTAGCAACTCCTCTTAGCAAACAGCTTGATGATCACCTCCCCACTAATGTGTGCCTTGATTTGACCTTTCTCTTAAGACTTTGTCTTCATTGGCTTTTGTGACACAGACCTTTACTCAAGTTTATGTTTGAGGACTGTGATTGAATCCATCTCTCAACCCTGTAAGTCCTGAATTTTGAGAATTCTTTGCTTCATTTTTAGTGCCAATAGCCTACTTTTTTCTTAGACTCATCTCTTTTCTGTGGTACCATGCAAAACACAGCTAATAACCAGTTTGCTTGCGTGCTTGGTTGCTCACTTGTGTCCAGCTCTTTGCAACCCTATGGACTGTAGGCCACCAGGTTCCTCTGTCCATGGGATTTTCCAGGCAAGAATAATTAGTGTGAGTGAGTGAGTGATAGTCGCTCAGTCGTGTCCAACTCTTTTCGATCCCATGGACTATAACCTGCCAGGCTCCTCTGTCCATGGAATTCCCCAGGCAAGAATACTGAAGTGGGTTGCCATTTCCTTCTCCAAATAACCAGTGTAGGGGGCACAAATTCATTTTATATACTACCTAACTTTAAAATAGGTTATAGATTTAGCAAAATTTCAGCAGAAATAACTTTGGATTGTTATTTATCTAAGCTTTACTAATGATGTCCACACTGCCTGACACTGGGCCCAAAGTCAGTAGCACCCTACTTTAGTTTTATATATGCTATAGCAGCACTCCGACTCTAGTAATAATACTCTATAAGTCCTGGGAAAAACAACAGGGTCAAAATATCAGAACTTTACAATATTCATGTCTTGTTCATATTTCAGTAAGGGCAGGAAGTTGGCAGCTGTTCTGCCCTGCTCCCCATGTTTTCCAGCCTGGGACTGAATAAAGCAGCCTCTATCTGGGACTTGGTATTCTTGGAGGAGGAAATAGCAACCCACTTCAGTACTCTTGCTGGGGAAACCCCATGGATAGAGGAGTCTGGTAGGTTACAGTCCATGGGGTCTCAAAGAGTCAGACATGACTGAGCGACTTCACTTCTACTTCATTTCCTGGAATAGAAAGTGAAAGTGAAGTTGCTCAATCATGTTGCTCACTTGTGTCCAGCTCTTTGCGACCCCATGGGCTACAGTTCACCAGGCTCCTCCATCCATGGGATTTTCCAAGCAAGAATACTGGAGTGGGTTGCCATTTATTCTCCAGGAGATCTTCCCGACCCAGGGATTGAACCCGGGTCTCCTGCATTGTAGGCAGATGCTTTACCATCTGAGCCATCAGGGAAGTTCCTGGAATAGATAGTACCCAAATAAGAGACAGACTGAGCCAGACCACGGAGTAATACTTAAGCTTTTGTTTTTTACATAATAAGTATCACATTTACTCACATTCCACTGGTCAAAGCATGTTTCATGATTAAGTTCAAAAAAAAATGTGAGGCATAATTTTTATCAATAGAAATACTGAGTAACTTCTGATAATGAATAGGGATCTATGAAGCAGTTATGAAGAGCAATGACTAGTTGGACAACAATCTATTTATTACTGATCCCTTTAATATTACTTAATATTACTCCTTGGAATTTTAAATTTTATTTAAAATAAATATTGTTTCAGGCTAGTAAGTGTTAGTTTCCTAATATATAATAACCAGTTTGATACAAATTCTTTATCTTTCTTAACTTTTACTACATTTTTGAGGATACAATATTTATTCATTGACCACAAAGTCACATCAGCCCATCCTTGCTTGTCAGCTCAGTTCAATTCAGCACTCAGTCGTGTCCAACTCTTTGCGACCCCATGAATAGTAGCACGCCAGGCCTCCCTGTCCATCACCAACTCCCAGAGTTCATTCAGACTCAGGACCATAGAGTCGGTGATGCCATCCAACCATCTCATCCTTTGTCATCCTCTTCTCCTCCTGCCCCCAATCCCTCTCAGCATCAGGGTCTTTTCAATGAGCCAACTTTTTGCATGAGGTGGCCAAAGTATTGGAGTTTTAACTTCAGTATCAGTCCTTCCAATGAACGCCCAGGACTGACCTCCTTTAGGATGGATTGGTTGGATCTCCTTGCAGTCTAAGGGACTCTCAAGAGTCTTCTCCAACACCACAGTTCAAAAGCATCAATTCTTCAGCGCTCAGCTTTCTTCACAGTCCAACTCTCACATCCATACATAACCACAGGAAAAACCATTAGACGGACCTTTGTTGAAAGAGTAATATCTCTGCTTTTCAATATGCTATCTAGGTTGGTCATAACTTTCCTTCCAAGGAGTAAGCATCTTTTAATTTCATGGCTGCAGTCTCCATCTGCAGTGATTTTGGAGCCCCCCCAAAATAAAGTCTGACCCTGTTTCCACTGTATCAGCATCTATTTCCCATGAATTGATGGGACCGGATGCCATGATCTTCGTTTTGTGAATGTTGAGCTTTAAGTCAACTTTTTCACTTTCTTCTTTCACTTTCATCAAGAGGCTTTTTAGTTTCTCTTCACTTTCTGCCATAAGGGTGGTGTCATCTGCATATCTGAGATTATTGATATTTCACCTGGCAATCTTAATTCTGGCTTGTGTTTCATCCAGCCCAGAGTTTCTTATGNCCCATGGACTATAACCTGCCAGGCTCCTCTGTCCATGGAATTCCCCAGGCAAGAATACTGAAGTGGGTTGCCATTTCCTTCTCCAAATAACCAGTGTAGGGGGCACAAATTCATTTTATATACTACCTAACTTTAAAATAGGTTATAGATTTAGCAAAATTTCAGCAGAAATAACTTTGGATTGTTATTTATCTAAGCTTTACTAATGATGTCCACACTGCCTGACACTGGGCCCAAAGTCAGTAGCACCCTACTTTAGTTTTATATATGCTATAGCAGCACTCCGACTCTAGTAATAATTACTCTATAAGTCCTGGGAAAAACAACAGGGTCAAAATATCAGAACTTTACAATATTCATGTCTTGTTCATATTTCAGTAAGGGCAGGAAGTTGGCAGCTGTTCTGCCCTGCTCCCCATGTTTTCCAGCCTGGGACTGAATAAAGCAGCCTCTATCTGGGACTTGGTATTCTTGGAGGAGGAAATAGCAACCCACTTCAGTACTCTTGCTGGGGAAACCCCATGGATAGAGGAGTCTGGTAGGTTACAGTCCATGGGGTCTCAAAGAGTCAGACATGACTGAGCGACTTCACTTCTACTTCATTTCCTGGAATAGAAAGTGAAAGTGAAGTTGCTCAATCATGTTGCTCACTTGTGTCCAGCTCTTTGCGACCCCATGGGCTACAGTTCACCAGGCTCCTCCATCCATGGGATTTTCCAAGCAAGAATACTGGAGTGGGTTGCCATTTATTCTCCAGGAGATCTTCCCGACCCAGGGATTGAACCCGGGTCTCCTGCATTGTAGGCAGATGCTTTACCATCTGAGCCATCAGGGAAGTTCCTGGAATAGATAGTACCCAAATAAGAGACAGACTGAGCCAGACCACGGAGTAATACTTAAGCTTTTGTTTTTTACATAATAAGTATCACATTTACTCACATTCCACTGGTCAAAGCATGTTTCATGATTAAGTTCAAAAAAAAATGTGAGGCATAATTTTTATCAATAGAAATACTGAGTAACTTCTGATAATGAATAGGGATCTATGAAGCAGTTATGAAGAGCAATGACTAGTTGGACAACAATCTATTTATTACTGATCCCTTTAATATTACTTAATATTACTCCTTGGAATTTTAAATTTTATTTAAAATAAATATTGTTTCAGGCTAGTAAGTGTTAGTTTCCTAATATATAATAACCAGTTTGATACAAATTCTTTATCTTTCTTAACTTTTACTACATTTTTGAGGATACAATATTTATTCATTGACCACAAAGTCACATCAGCCCATCCTTGCTTGTCAGCTCAGTTCAATTCAGTCACTCAGTCGTGTCCAACTCTTTGCGACCCCATGAATAGTAGCACGCCAGGCCTCCCTGTCCATCACCAACTCCCAGAGTTCATTCAGACTCAGGACCATAGAGTCGGTGATGCCATCCAACCATCTCATCCTTTGTCATCCTCTTCTCCTCCTCCCCCAATCCCTCTCAGCATCAGGGTCTTTTCAATGAGCCAACTTTTTGCATGAGGTGGCCAAAGTATTGGAGTTTTAACTTCAGTATCAGTCCTTCCAATGAACGCCCAGGACTGACCTCCTTTAGGATGGATTGGTTGGATCTCCTTGCAGTCTAAGGGACTCTCAAGAGTCTTCTCCAACACCACAGTTCAAAAGCATCAATTCTTCAGCGCTCAGCTTTCTTCACAGTCCAACTCTCACATCCATACATAACCACAGGAAAAACCATTAGACGGACCTTTGTTGAAAGAGTAATATCTCTGCTTTTCAATATGCTATCTAGGTTGGTCATAACTTTCCTTCCAAGGAGTAAGCATCTTTTAATTTCATGGCTGCAGTCTCCATCTGCAGTGATTTTGGAGCCCCCCCAAAATAAAGTCTGACCCTGTTTCCACTGTATCAGCATCTATTTCCCATGAATTGATGGGACCGGATGCCATGATCTTCGTTTTGTGAATGTTGAGCTTTAAGTCAACTTTTTCACTTTCTTCTTTCACTTTCATCAAGAGGCTTTTTAGTTTCTCTTCACTTTCTGCCATAAGGGTGGTGTCATCTGCATATCTGAGATTATTGATATTTCACCTGGCAATCTTAATTCTGGCTTGTGTTTCATCCAGCCCAGAGTTTCTTATGATGTACTCTGCATAGAAGTTAAATAATCAGGGTGACAATATACAGCCTTGATGTACTCCTTTCCTGATTTGGAACCAGTCTGTTGTTCCATGTCCAGTTCTAACTGTTGCTTCCTGATCTGCATATAGATTTCTCAAGGGACGGGTCAGATGGTCTGGTATTCCCATCTCTTGAAGAATTTTTCCACAGTTTATTGTGATCCACTCAGTCAAAGGCTTTGGCATAGTCAATAAAGCAGAAATAGATGTTTTTCTGGAACTCTCATGCTTGTAGATAAGTTTAATCCCCACGTAGGATTTCTAGTTATATGTAGGGTAGGCAACTGATTCTCAAATATTTTGTTTCCTCTTTACTTGTGTACCTATCAGTTCCATAGAGATAGAGGTGAAATAAAAGCTACCTCATCCTTTTTATAAGCCCTATATGTATATTTTATTTTTTTAATTGGAGGATAATTGCTTTACAAAGTTGTATTAGTTTCTGCTATACAAAAAAGTGAATCAGCTGTGTGTGTGTGTGTGTGTGTGTGTGTATCCTCTCCTTCCTAAGCCTCCCTCTCACCTCCCCCTCTCACCCATCTAGGTCATCACAGAGCTCCAATCAGTTTCTTGTGCAATACAGCAGCTTCCTAGTAGCTATCTATTTTATACAAGATAATGTGTATATGTCATTGCTACTATCTCAATAAATTACAACTAAAAATAGTCTATTTTATGTCATTGCTTCTATCGCAATAAGGTAAAGTCACTCAGTCGTGTCTGACTCTTTGTGACCCCGTGGACTGCAGCCCACCAGGCTCCTCAGTCCATGAGATTTTCCAAGCAAGAATACTGGAGTGGGTTGCCATTTCCTTCTCCAGGGGATCTTCCTGACCCAGGGATCGAACCCGGGTCTCCCGCATTGGAGGCAGACGCTTTAACCTCTGAGCCACCAGGGAAATCATAAATCACAACTAATTTTAGGGAATATTTATATTTTAAATATAAATATTTATATTTATAAATAAATATTTATATTTTAGGGAATATAAAGTATATTCAATAAATTACTTGAAAAATGTAAATAGCAAGGAAAATATCTATGAGAATTCATGGAAAGAAAACATAAAATATTTCCTGTATCCACACTCCCCAATTTTACCCTTAATGTCAACTATATGCATTTCTATTACAAGAGAATATTAGTTTGGGATTAAAGAAATGTTTTGAGCTGCAAGAAAGTTAGTTAGAGAGATTATGAGTCAGAGGTTCTCTGAACAGTTCTACTGCTCTTGGTAATTTTCTAGAACTCCTGAAGTTTTTAGGGTTTGGGGAATTTTGCAGATTTTTTCAAAGACAGTTTGCATTCCAACTCATATGTATGTGAATTTCCACATGCAATATGATATTATTAGTAAACATTTCCATATTGATTCAAATAAATTATTATTATTTACATAATTTTGTGCAGCAAATATTTTGACCATATATAGATAAAGTGAATACACTTCATACTTTAATTATCTAGAAAAAGAACTTTATAACACAAAATATAAATGATAGACAATTTGTTTAATATGGAACTGAAGTATTACAAAATGTAGGACCCAGGAGATTTGGCCTAAGGTTACCTCCATACACAACAAGATAAAATTTACTTGAGGAATTTATTTCTCAGGTGTATTTTGAAAGATGAGTAAAAGTTCAGTAGCAAGAACAGAGTAGGTATTCTAAGGATTAAGAAATTTCATAACATAAAGAAAAAGAAGTCTAAAATATCATAATGGATTCTGCGAACTATAGCCAATTTGATTTACTAGAAAATAAAGAATAAATTGAGATATAAAACAAATAAGTTTGGAAAGCAAAGGAAAACAAAGATCATGATGGGCTTGGCATACCATGTTTTGGAACTTAAGATCAACCATGTGAAAAGCAGTGTTAAATACATATACTTTCTATTTTTTCAAAATATAGCTGTTTAGAGCAATGATATATGATGATATAGTTTTAGGCATAGTCTAATTATTGATAGATTTTTTGTTTGTTTTTAAGCCAATGGAAATAAAAATATTGGTGTAATCTTTACTAAAAAATCTGAGTATGCAAGAATTTAAGGAATTTTAAGTCAGTAATCTGTCATATGATCAATGGTCAATCATTGCCAAATAACCCAAAATTTTACTATACTGGTTTAAAATTTTTCCAAATAATTCTTAAATTTATAAACTTATCCTCCAAACCTTAAGGATATCATCAGTTTTGAAGTAAAACCTTTCTCTTAGTTTCATCAGCTGTATTTGAATCTGAAGCAGACATAAAGGGGAGAAACTTTATAAATCACATATGTCCCAAGGAGTTTTTCTCATCTAAATCAGCCAATCACTTTGAAATTGTGACATTATTATCAGCAATTGCTCAGCAATGCTTGAAACCATTATTTTACTGAGTTGAAGGCATTTAACCTCAGAGAATTAGTACCTAATCTGAACCTGCCTATAGTACAATCAAGTCTAGTGTGGAGGCTAGTCAATCTCTTAAACAAGCTCAGCAAAGTAGTTTTCCTCTGCAGTTCCAAGTTCATTGGGTTCAGAGCTCTTGTCTCAGAAGAAACAAATTGTAATCATGTCAACCATAGTTTGAGTGTAATTTATTAACTAACAAATTCATCTGACATGCCACCTTAATAATATCTTCCACACCTACATTAAAATAAAATTTTATAATCATCTTTCAATCTTCCCTAAGATGATTTTTAAGAGCATTGATGTCACAGTATCTCTCCTTTTTAAAATTTCTTCAGATATAGCACAAAATATCATTAACAAACATAGAACCCAGACTTATATAATGCAAAATACAGTAAACTTGGTACACAGACCCCCTCCTTTTTTTTTTCTATCTGAATGTTTATGAATGGAGCCCTCAAATTGTATATTATTTATTTAAAGGTAGTCAAGACCTACCTGACTAGAAAAACTAGTTCATCAGGCAAAACACATCTCTTAAAAATAAGAAATAAGACCATAGGGATAACACAGATTAAATTTCTCTAAGGAATGCGGTTAGGTAATCTCACCCTGGCCTTGGAAGCACAGAGAACTTGTCCAGTGATCTCTTGTTGCTAACCAAAACCTCACTGTGGCTTGATTTTTAGAAAATCAAAATAGAAAGTAAGCAGAAAGTGACTTGAAAGTAAGTTCTTAAAAAGCCAAGATGATTGTTATTCAGTGTTTTGTTCTTTTACTATTAGTTTTAGAAATACTTCCTTAAGGTTCATTTCTGTACATGAATAAAACATATTCCTTTTATATTATTTATAGAGGAAGCTTTAAACCTTTAATTTTAAGATAACATACTACTTCTTTTTCAAGTCTACCACAAAATCTTGAATTTTAAAAATAAGTTCCTTAATTCAAAATGTTTTATCTTTAAGATATTTATAATTGGTCATATGAAATGTACAGTAGATATGTTTATTGTATAAACATCTACAAATTGGAATTTAGAGAAAGCATTCTGGTGATCTAATTGATAGGAAGTTCATTAGAAATAAAGATGGGAACAATGATGCTTTTAAATTACAGAAATCTAGCAAACACTTTTGTGATAAATTAAGTGATTTAAAAACTTTATTTCCTCAAGTTACCATTTACTGGGTCAGAAACCAATTGTATCACTATCTTCTTTAATAGATTTTCATCCTAATACCTTAAGATATTGAATAGCTCTATTTTTTTTTAATAATTACCTACTTAACAATTCAGCTACATAAAACATAAAAAGCTCATCACTAAAACAAACCTTTAGGAATGGAATCATATGCAAAATTCCAGCAATTTCTCTACTCCAACATCTAATTATGTACATACCCATCATTTATTTCCCAGAAGTGAATGTCAAGCTAATTAAGATTTTTATTATGTTCTTCATCCATATAGTAGTAGGAAAGAAAATAAACTGGAATTTCCAAGGGGGCTTCCCTGGTGGCTATGTGGTAAAGAACCTGCCTGCCAGTACAGCAGGTGTGGTTCAATCCTTGGTTGAGGAGTATCCCCTGGATGAGGAAATGGCAATCCATTCCCGTATTCTTGCCTGGGAAATTCCGAGGGCAGAGGAGCCCGGGAGCTACAGTGCATGGGGTCTCAAAAGAGTCAGACACAAATTAGCGACTAAATAACAATGGATTTCTGAATAAATTTATAGGTTACTCTACATGGGGCACTAATTGTATTCCAAGATTTTATTATCCAATTGTTTCTGCTTTATTGCAAATAATTTAAACAATTGTCACTACTATCCTACTACTCTCAAGATTGCCGGGAGAAATATCAATAATCTCAGATATGCAGATTACACCACCCTTATGGCAGAAAGTGAAGAGGAACTAAAAAGCCTCTTGATGAAAGTGAAAGAGGAGAGTGAAAAATTTGGCTTAAAGCTCAACATTCAGAAAAGAAGATCATGCCATCTGGTCCCATCACTTCATGGGAAATAGATGCTGAAACAGTGGAAACAGTGTTAGACTTTATTTTTGGGGGCTCCAAAATCACTGCAGATGGTGATTGTAGCCATGAAATTGAAAGACGCTTACTCCTTGGAAGGAAAGTTATGACCAACCTAGATAGCATACTGAAAAGCAGAGATATTACTCTGCCAACAAAGGTCCATCTAGTCAATGCTATGGTTTTTCCAGTGGTCATGTATGGATGTGAGAGTTGGACTGTGAAGAAAGCTGAGCGCTGAAGAATTGATGCTTTTGAACTGTGATGTTGGAGAAGACTCTCAAGAGTCGCTTGGACTGCAAGGAGATCCAACCCATCCATCCTAAAGGAGATCAGTCCTGGGTGTTCATTGGAAGGACTGATGCTGAAGCTGAAACTCCAATACTTTGGCCACGTCATGCGAAGAGCTCACTCATTGGAAAAAATCCTGATGCTGGGAGGGATTGGGGGCAGGAGGAGAAGGGGACGACCCGAGGATGAGATGGCTGGATAGCATAACGGACTCAATGGTCGTGAGTTTGAGTGAACTCCAGGAGTTGGTGATGGACAGGGAGGCCTGGCCTGCTGCGATTCATGGGATCGCAGGAGTCGGACACGACTGAGTGACTGAACTGAACACACTTGTGACTTCTTCCACACTCACGATCCTGAAAATTATATAGACTAGATGGAGCCAATATGTTCTTTGTGCTCTGGGCAAGTGTCTTCTCTCTCTCTCCACAGTCACCACTGCAATAAGCCTTGAGAGCGTGGACACAAATTTCATTTTGCACTTTGACCATCAGGAATCATCAGATTCCCGGAAAGCCTAGTTTATGCTTCATTTTCTGGAAACACATCACAATATGGATCTGTACATTGCTTGAAGTGAAGTGTGAGTCTCTCAGCTGTGTCCAACTCTTTTAGTTCAGCTCAGTCCCTCAGTCATGCCCAACTCTGAGACCCCATGATCTGCAGCACACTAGGCTTCCCTGCCATCACCAACTACTGCAGCTTGTACAAACTCATGTCTATTGAGTCAGCAATGCCATCCAACCATCTCATTCTCTGTTGCTTCCTTCTCCTTCTGCCTTCAATCTTTGTGATCCCATGGACTACAGTTTAAATTAAACAATTAAAAAAACTTTTTCCTCTCCTCATTTCCTTACTTCTTTCCTGCAAATGATACCTCATTTTCACCTGAAATGACTTTATGTGCAGCTCTCAGTAAAACAAACCTGAAAAGTGAAAGTGTTAGTTGCTCAGTAGTGTCCTGCTCTTTGCGACCCCATGCACTGTAGCCAGCCAGGATCCTCTGTCCATGGATTTCTCCATGCAAGAATACTGGAATAGGTATCAAACCTGAAGTTGGACCACACCTGTCTTACTACTCATTTCCTCAGGCTGACCTTACCGCCTCTACCTCATTTCTGCTTCGAAACACATTTTATCTGATTTCACTAGGTGTTCTTCATTTTTTCTCCGCTTATTTACTGATTCTGTGATCATCTACCCTTTATTTTTTACCTCTGCCCTCACTTAAACTCACTCCTACACTGATGCTATCTATCACACATTGCCCTGATGTCAGTATACACAAAGCTGCTTCTTCCACTTTTGTGTGGCAAGCACTAGTGTTGTTACTAAATATTCTGACGGTCTCCTGGTCAGATAGTACCACACTTACCAGTTCTCTTATTTTTGGGTGGGGCCATTTGCCCAATTCTCCTCAATGAGCTCTGAGTAGAACTGATGTAAGCATCCTTTGAAGTTGAAGCATTTAATCAAATGGAGATATGCCAGAGGCTGAAACTACCCAGCAACCCTCCAGTGCCCCTGATGGTGATGAAGCTGCAACATGAACAAGACATAAACTTGAGTTACTGTGTATTATTTATTTTCTGGAGCATAACCTAGGTTTTCCTAACTGATACACCTAGCCTCTCCATTTTGTGCACCCTAAGCAAAAGGCCTATCTTGGTTAAATTGTATTATGAATAGCTATTATAACTAAAACATGTGACTTAAAAGGAATAATCTGCCTTTCTAGCTGGCTTAACTTTAAACTCAGGACTGCTAATCACATGTGACCCCATAAGGCTGCCCTGAATTCCTGCCACGTTTTCTTAGTCCATTTAACCTCCCATAATAAAGCAACTATTGTGAAGCTTTCCCTCTGTCCTCAAACATCAACTATATTTTATAAATTATAACAGTACTAGAAAAATTATGTTAATTCCTTGAAAGTGGGTATTAACCATAGTCTGTAAACAGTTTCCACAAAGACTTAATAAATATGTTTGAGATAAAGAAATGTGAAATTTAAAACACACACTCCTCAGATTCTTCCTGTATTTTCTGACTTGATTTCTGCATTGTATTTTTGTTTGTTTGTTTGTTTTCATATTAAAATGACTAGTATTCGTTAAGTGCCTGCTGAATGCCAGGCAATGTGTTACATTCTTTACAAGTTATATATCATTTAATTTTCAACGTGATTCTATTACATACTATCATTCTCCTTTTGAGATAAGAGAACGAAAACAAAAATATGATATACTTCATCTCAAATTACAAGTGAGTCAGTAGTTGCTGTGGGATATGCAGAGGCATTGATTGTGGATTCCAGGGACCATGGCTCTAACCACTCCACACCTTGCCTTCCACAAAATATTGGAGAGAGTCTAAACAGTTTGATTCAGAAACAGGAGGAATAAGTAAAGTTATTTTGTTTCCTGAGGTTCTAAAATTAATAGATGCTATGTTGATTTTTATCCAGGAAAGAGCACTTGCAGACATAAGTTCATTTGATAGTGTTTGTTCAGCTACTGGGGCTACAAAGGAAAGGGACTGCTGCACTGGATTTATTTCTAGTGGTCAACCAATTTTTATTATAACTCTAATGATAGTTTGAATAATGATATATCTATTTGGGGGTTTAGGTATGTCTTGTTTTTCTCCAACTTGGCCACTTCCTATTTGACTTCAATTTATCTTGATTTCTTTTATTACAAAATACAAGATAATGATTCTAAACAGATTGCTGAGTTATAGTGAGAGTTAGGGAGATGATATCTGTGTGAAGGGCTGTGCCTCATTGTGCCTTTTTGGAGCCTTAGTTGAATTTGGGACTTGCTGGCTAGGCCAGCCAATGTGATTAGATTGCCTCCTGAGGACTACCAAATGGATTTCTGGGCAAACATAACTCATTAATCATTATCAACTGCTTAATATTTTTCTAAACTTGTATCCAAATACTTATCCATATTTACAGTCACAAATCCCAATAGAATATAGAAAAAAGAGATGCAAATCCATCTGACAGAATGGTGGTGAGTATAGAATGCCAAAAAATGCACATTAAAAAAAAGATAATGAGACAATTTAGGGGAAAAAAAATATGTCTACAAATGAGAAAAGACCCTGTATGGGGTTCAGACTGAACAGGATCTTCATGGTAGAGTGGACCAGCCATTTTGGGTAGAATGTAAAGTTGTTTATTAACTTCTCAATATTATGATTTGATGATCCTGGAAAGATGACTACAATAACAGAACTGAATCACTGGGGGCACAAACAGTTCCGCTTTGTAACCTCTTTTTACACAATTCAGACATGCCCAAGGGAATATGTTTTCCCATTTTCCTAAGAGAGAAGTAAAAACCATAGAAGCAGTCAGAAATTATTATGAACTCAGAGGAGTGACTGCCAAGGGAATGACTTCCCTAAGGTGGTCAGAGGTCAGTAAGACTGGTCAAGGAAAGCAGTGTTCACACAGCAGACCACAGCAGGTGGATTGGTGCAGAATAGGAGGAACACAGACAAAAAGGCACAGACCCGCTAAGGGAAAACTAGGTCAGTGATGTGTAGGCCACTAGGCAGTAATTCAGACTTTTGTGAGATAATCTACTTTGGGGATTCCTAGGGTCACAGCAGAATAATAGCTAAAGGCTTTTATTTTTGGTGGGTGATGTCTCATGAGCCAAAAATTGGAGACAGACTTTTAAAATCCATTTTCTGGACTCTGTGGGAGAGGGAGAGGGTGGGATGGGTTGGCAGAGGGCAGTGTAACATGTGTGATATCATAAGTGAAATGAATCGCCAGTCCAGGTTTGATGCAGGATGCAGGATGCTTGGGACTGATGCACGGGGATAATCCAGAGAGAGGGTGTGGGGCGGGAGGGGGTGGTGGGGGTCGGGATTGGGAGTTCATGTACACTCGTGGCTGATACATGTCGATGTGTAGCAAAACAAATACAGTATTGTAAAGCAACAAACTAAAAAAATAAAAATTAATTAAAAAGATAAAATAAAATAAGATTTTAAGTATAAAAAAATAAAAATAAATAAAATTCATTTTCTATGATCCTTCAACTAATACATTTTAGGGTATTTTTGCTTACACCAAGTAAAATATCTGATCAATATTGTTAATATCAAACATTGGTCTCTTCCCTGACAATTGTATAATTCATTCAACAAAAGTATGAAAATGGTTTCAGAGTACCAATTTTTCATAAAATAGAAGATTTTGTATTGTAAAGAGCTATATTTTTACATGGAAAGCAGAAATATATTTTGGCTGTTTAATGTAACCTCTACTTCTTTCCCCCCACTAAAAGCCAGAGTTCTGTTCAACTAAGCAAACTAATTAAATTTCCACAATGTTTTTGTAAAGCCCTGTTTGCTTACAGTTAGCCCAAATGTGCTAAAAAACCACCAATGTTCTACCTTCTTTTGTTGCAAGTAAACTTGTCCTAGAAAGTGAATTTAGGGATTATTATATTTTTCCATTACAAGCTGTTTGTGTAAACCTTTCCACATTGTCAAAATAAATACATTATTGAAGGAAAGTGAAATAGAAAAAGACTAAAAAAAAAAATAAAGTTGATAGATTAGCTCAGCATTTCCCAGAAGAAATTTTTTTTTATTCTCTTATGCTTGGTAGTTTCTTATCTCAGCGGACTATACCTCTGCTTTTTATCAATTACCTGAGGGGCACTTCTCTGCAAATACTTTCAATTCTATAGAGTCCTCTGGCAGACCTCCCTATTACCTTTGGCTCTTTATCTCTGGATTCTATAGACACTTTCAAGAGAACTATTCTGCAACCAACTCTCCAAACCCGAGCACTAGACTGTTTCAGATCTTTTTTCTGTGAAATAGCTAAGGATCCCAAGATACCTATTTGAAAAGCAAGCACCATTTTGTAAAGGGGGAAACTCTCTTCAATTCACTCATGATAAGAAGTCTTTCTATAAAATTGTATTTTTATTAATTTGTATTTTTTTTTTTGCAAAATTCTTAAGGGGTTATCTATCTATCTATATCTACATATACATCTGTATATATAGACAGAGACAAGACAGAAACATAGAGACACAGAGACAGGTTATCTACTCATTGTTGAAAACTAAATTTTTAAATACCATTTTGTCTACTGTTAAAAATGAATAGCACTAGAAAGATGTATAGTTCTGTTAAGGAGAGGTTTTATTTTCTTTAATTTTTATTTTATTTTTTACTTTACAATACTGTATTGGTTTTGCCCTACATTGACATGAATCTGCCACAGGTGTACATGAATTCCCAACCCTGGGCCCCCCTCCCACCTTTAAGGGGTTATCTATCTATCTATATCTACATATACATCTGTATATATAGACAGAGACAAGACAGAAACATAGAGACACAGAGACAGGTTATCTACTCATTGTTGAAAACTAAATTTTTAAATACCATTTTGTCTACTGTTAAAAATGAATAGCACTAGAAAGATGTATAGTTCTGTTAAGGAGAGGTTTTATTTTCTTTAATTTTTATTTTATTTTTTACTTTACAATACTGTATTGGTTTTGCCCTACATTGACATGAATCTGCCACAGGTGTACATGAATTCCCAACCCTGGGCCCCCCTCCCACCACCCTCCCCATATCATCTCATTTAAAAGCAGAGGTTTTAAATCGATGTCTTCAGTCAATCCAGAGCTTCATGGATATAAGAAATCTGTGAACTGAGATAAAAAAAAAAAATTACATATTTGTTTTAATCAGTCTCATACTGACATTTAATCTTTTGTTTCTTTTAATAAAAAATGTGGATAATAAATCACATCAGCACTTTGTTACCCATAGAAATCATACATGTTTTCCTTATCCTATTCCATTAGAGATATTGTACTGTAGATGTGTTTTACATTGATCACTACTTTGTAGTCATAATTATTAGATCCTCTCTGTTAAAATATATTGTTAGTGTATTTAATAATGATATACTGCTTTACAGAAGGGCTTTTTTTGCTGGAATTTATATTATTTCTTCTTAAAATTTGGTGGAATGTGCCAGTGAGTCTGGAGTTATCTTTGCTAGAAATACTTTTAATAATTACCTCAATTTTTGTAATAGATTTAGTCCTATTCAGACACAGCTATTTGCTCATGAATGAGCTTCTTGAATACTTTGTCTTTGAATTAATTTGCCATTCCACCTCAGTTCTTAAATTTAGGACCATACAAATATTCTAATAGCCTACTTTTATCTTTTGGCTATCTTGATGATCTGTAGTAAGGGCTACTCTTTCATACCTGATATTGGTGATTTATGAATTGTGTAGTCTCCTTTTTCTTCATCATTTGGGCTAGATGCTTGGG
>SJXQ01013075.1:131612-172844 GCA_006408695.1 Aepyceros melampus | reverse complement strand
GAAACGAATCACCAGTCTAGGTTCAGTGCAGGATACAGGATGCTTGGGGCTGGTGCACTGGGATGACCCAGAGAGATGGTATGGGGAGGGAGGTGGGAGGGAGATTCAGGATTGGGAACATGTGTACACCCATGGCAGATTCATTTTGAGGTGTGGCAAAACCAATACAATATTGTAAAGTAAATAATAATAATAATAAATAAATTAAAAAAGGATTAATCAGTTTTATTGATTTTTTAAAAAATAACCAGCTTTTTGTTTCATTTTCTCTATTATTTTTGTATCCATTAATTTATTTCTTCTTTTTTCTTTATTACTTTAGCATTTCAACTAGATCTGTATTCAAAGCCTCTTGTTTAACTCCAGGAGTTGGTGATGGACAGGGAGGCCTGGCGTGCTGCGATTCATGGGGTCGCAAAGATTCAGACACAACTGAGTGACTGAACTGAACTAAACTGAGTGAAAGTTGAAGTCACTCAGTCATGTCTGACTCTTTGCAACCCCATGGACTGTAGCCTGCCAGGCTCCTATATCCATGAGGATTCTACAGGCAAGAATACTGAAGTGGGTTGCCATGCCCTCCTCCAGGGGATCTCCCCAACCCACGGATAGAACCAGTGTCTCCTGCATGTCAGGCAGATTCTTTACCAGCTGAGTCACCAGGGAAGCCCTCAAGTTTCATAAGGTGGGTATAAAAATACTTTATTTGAAGCCTTACTGTATAGCCTTTTAGACTATTAATTTCTCTATAAGCACTAATTTACTGGTTTCCCACATATTTGATACAGATATATTGTTATTTTCATTGAAACAATATAGTGTTTTATTCCTTTTGTGACTTCCTTTTAGAACCATGTCATTTGATAATGATTGGCTCAATTTCTAAAATTTTCAAGATTTTCCAGATCTTTGTTTTTGATACCAATTTTAATTCTATTAAAGATTACTCTTTGGGTAGTATACTCATTTTCACTATATTGATTCTTCCGATCCATGAACATGGTATATTTCTCCATCTATTAGTGTCCTCTTTGATTTCTTTCATCAGTGTTTTATAGTTTTCTATATATAGGTCTTTAGTTTCTTTAGGTAGGTATATTCCTAAGTATTTTATTCTTTTCGTGCAATGGTGAATGGAATTGATTCCTTAATTTCTTTTTCTACTTTCTCATTATTAGTGTATAGGAATGCAAGGGATTTCTGTGTATTGATTTTATATCCTGCAACATTACTATATTCATTGANGAAACTAAAGACCTATATATAGAAAATTATAAAACACTGATGAAAGAAATCAAAGAGGACACTAATAGATGGAGAAACATACCATGTTCATGGATCGTTATTAGTGTATAGGTGAAAATGAGTATACTACTCAAAGCAATCTATAGATTCAATGCAATCCTTATCAAGCTACCAACTGTATTTTTCACAGAGCTAGAACAAATAATTTCACAATTTGTATGGAAAAACAAAAAAACTTGAATAGCCAAAGCAATCTTGAGAAAGAAAAATGGAACTGCAGCAATCAACCTGCCTGACTTCAGGCTCTACTACAAAGCCACAGTCATCAAGACAGTATGGTACTGGCACAAAGACAGAAATATAGATCAATGGAACAAAATAGAAAGCCCAGAGATAAATCCACACACCTATGGACAGCTTATCTTCGACAAAGGAGGCAAGAATATACAGTGGATTAAAGACAATCTTTTTAACAAGTGGTGCTGGGAAAACTGGTCAACCACTTGTAAAAGAATGAAACTAAAACACTTTCTAACACCATACACAAAAATAAACTCAAAATGCATTAAAGATCTAAACGTAAGACCAGAAACTATAAAACTCTTAGAGGAGAACATAGGCAAAACACTCTCCGATGTAAATCACAGCAAGATCCTCTATGACCCACCTCCCAGAATGTTGGAAATAAATGCAAAAATAAACAAACGGGGCCTAATTAAAAGCTTCTGCACAACAGATGAAACTAATGAGAGAAAATAATAGCAAATGAAGCAACTGACAAACAACTAATCTCAAAAATCACTTTCTAACACCATACACAAAAATAAACTCAAAATGGATTAAAGATCTAAACGTAAGACAAGAAACTATAAAACTCCTAGAGGAGAACATAGGCAAAACACTCTCCGATGTAAATCACAGCAAGATCCTCTATGACCCACCTCCCAGAATGTTGGAAATAAATGCAAAAATAAACAAACGGGGCCTAATTAAAAGCTTCTGCACAACAGATGAAACTAATGAGAGAAAATAATAGCAAATGAAGCAACTGACAAACAACTAATCTCAAAAATATACAAGCAACTCCTGCAGCTCAATTCCAGAAAAATAAACAACCTAATCAAAAAATGGGCTAAAGAACTAAATAGACATTTGACCAAAGAAGACATACAGATGACTAACAAACACATGAAAAGATGCTTAACATCACTCATTATCAGAGAAATGCAAATCAAAACCACAATGAGGTACCATTTCACACCAGTCAGAATGGCAGTGATCCAAAAGTCAACAAGCAATAAATGCTGGAGAGGGTGTGGAGAAAAGGGAACCCTCTTACACTGTTGGTGGGAATGCAAACTAGTACAGCCACTATGGAGAACAGTGTGGAGATTCCTTAAAAAACTGGAAATAGTACTGCCTTATGACCCAGCAATCCCACTGCTGAGCATACACACTGAGGAAACCAGAATTGAAAGAGACACATGTACCCCAATGTTCATTGCAGCACTGTTTATAATAGCCAGGACATGGAAGCAACCTAGATGTCCATCCGCAGGAGAATGGATAAGAAAGCAGTTGTGTATATACACAATGGAGTACTACTCAGCCATTAAAAAGAATACATTTGAATCAGTTCTATTGAGGTGGAGCCTATTATACAGAGTGAAGTAACCCAGAAAGAAAAATACCAATACAGTATATTAATGCATATATATGGAAATTAGAAAGATGGTAACTATAACCTTGTATGTGAGACAGCAAAGTAGACACTGATGTATAGAACAGTCTTTTGGACTCTGTGGGAGAGAGAGACGGTGGTATGATTTGGGAGAATGGCATTGAAATATGTATAATATCATATCTGAAATGAATCACCAGTCCAGGTTTGATGCATGATACTGGATGCTTGGGGCTGGTGCACTGGGACAACCCAGAGGGATGGTACGGGGAGGGAGAGGGAAGGGGTTTCAGGATGGGGAACATGTGTATACCTGTGGTGGATTCATGTTGATGTATGGCAAAACCAATACAATATTGCAAAGTAATTAACCTCCAATTAAGATAAATAAATTTAACAATAATAATAAAAAGAGTACTCTGATGTGATTTTAATTATTTTGAAAATATTGAGACTTTTAAAAAATGTTTGGTCAAGTATACATCTGTCTTGTTGAATGTGATCTGTGAACCTAGAAATCATTTATATTCTAACATTGTTGGTGAGTATTTTATAGATGTTAATTAGGCCAAATTGGTTGAGAGTTTTGTTCAGACCTTCTACATTTTTACTGATGTTCTGAGAAAGAATCTTTTAAGTCTTCAACTATAACTGTACATTTTTTTTCATTTCTCATTTCAGTTCCATCAGTTCCTATATTTTAAAGTGCTCTTGTCAGCTACAGCACACGCTGAAGACTGTTATCTCTTATTGGTCTGTTGACCTCTTTATGTAACATCTCTATTCCCTGCTAGTAACATTTCTTATTCAGATACTTAAGTTGTCAGCTATCAATTTTACCTCTCCAGTTTTCTTCTGTTTGATGTTTGCATGATATACACTTGATTTTTGGCTTTGTGCTTTTTTTTCTCTATATATGTCTTTGTATCTAATGTGGCGTTTTTATTCTCATCTGACCATAAATGTCTTTAATTGCTAGTTTTAGATAATATACATTTAGTACAATTTTTGCCACATTTAGATCAAATCTATCCTTACTAATTTATTTTTACATAGTTAGATAAATTTACCTTAATAACTTTTTTCTATTTGTTTTATTCTTACTTTCGTTGACTTCTTTTTATTTATTTACTTAACTTGACTTTGGATGAACTGTGCATTCATTTTAAAATTACATTTTATCTTCACTATTGACTCATTATTTGTACCTGATTTTTTTTCACACTAGATAAATTGAATCAAATGGTTAAGAATCTGCCTTCAATGCAGGAAACCTGGATTCGATCCCCGAGTTGGGGAATAACCCTGGAAGAGGAAACAGCAACCCACTCCAATATTCTTGCCTGGAAAATCCCGTGGACAGAGGAGCCTGGTGGGTTATATTCCATGGGGTTGCAAAGAGTTGGACATGACTGAGAAAATTTCACTTCATTTCTTCTTTATTGCTTTTATTACTTGTAAGAAGAAAATTTGTGATTTTCTTAGGACTTAAATAGCATTTTTAAAATATCAGTGTTTTTCTGCAAATAACACTATACCCATTTACCTTTAGTAAACATATAGCTCTACACTTCTAATCTCAATCACCAAAATTTTTGTGCTATTATAGTAAAACATTTTACTTTGATTTGTGCTATAATGCACAGCACGTTACTACCATTCACTTTTGAAATGTAAACTATCTTTGTAACATGTTGCATCAGGGAATTTCTTGATGTCCAGGCTGTCCTGTTTATTGCCTTTTCATACTGCAAAACAAACAAACAAACAAACAAAAACCAAAGAAGATGCTGTTACATGGCTGCAGTCAATATGTCAGCAAATTTGGAAAACTCAGCAATGGCTATGGGACAGGAAAAGGTCAGTTTTCATTCCAATCCTGAAAAAGGGCAGAGAATGTTCAAAGAATGTTCAAACTACTGCACAATTGCACTCATCTCACATGCTAGCAAGGTAATGCTCAAAATTCTCCAAGTCAGGCTTCAACAGCCTGTGAAACGTGAACTTCCAGATGTTTAAGCTGGATTTAGAAAATGCAGAAGAACCAGAGATCAAATTGTCAACATCCACTGGATCATAGAAGAAGCAAGGGAATTCCACAAAAATATATACTTCTGCTATATTGATTATGTCAAAGCCTTTGACTGTGTAGATCACAACAAACTGTGGAAAATTCTTCATGGGAATACCAGACCACCTGACCTTCTTCCTGAAAAAATCTGTATGCAGATCAAGAAGCAACAGTTAGAACTGGACATGGAACGACAAACCGGTTCCAAATGAGGAAAGGAGTAAGTCAAGGCAATGTGTTGTCACCCTGCCATTTAACTTATATGTAGAGTACATCATGTGAAGTGCCTGGCTGGATGAAGCACAAGCTGGAATCAAGATTGCTGGGAGAAATATCAATAACCACAGATAATGCAGATGATACCACCCTCATGGCAGAAAGAAGAGGAAGTAAAGAGCCTCTTGATGAAAGTGAAAGAGGAGAGTTAAAAAGTTAGCTTAAAACCCAACATTCAAAAAGCTAAGATAGTGGCATCCAGTCCCATCACTTCTTGACAAATAGATGTGGAAACAATGGAAACAGTGAGAGACTTTATTTTCTTGGGCTCCAAAAATCACTGCAGATGGTGACTGCAGCCATGAAATTAAAAGACACTTGCTCCTTGAAAGAAAATCTATGACCAACCTAGACAGCATATTAAAAAGCAGAGACATTACTTTGCCAACAAAAGTCCATATAGTCAAAGCTGTGGTTTTTCCAGTAGTCGTATTTGGATATTAGATTTGGACTATCAAGAAAGCTGAGCACCAAAGAATTGATGCTTTTGAACTGTGACGTTGGAGAAGACTCTTGAAAGTCCCTTGGACTATAAGGAGATCCAACCAGTCAATCCTAAAGGAAATCAGTCGTGAATATTCATTGGAAGGACTGATGTTGAAGCTGAAACTCCAATACTTTGGCCACCTGCTGTGAAGACTCATTTGTGACTCAGATGTGACTCATTTGAAAAGATCCTGATGCTGGGAAGGAATGAGGGCCTGAGAAGGGGACGACAGAGGATGAGATGGTGAGATGGCTTCATGGTATCCTGGACTTGATGGACATGAGTTTGAGGAAGCTCTGGGAGTTGGTGATGGACAGGGAAACCTGGTGTGCTGCCGTCCATGGGGTCACAAAGAGTCAGACATGACGGAGCAACCGAACTGAACAGAACAGTCCTGTTTTATGTATGTTTAGCAGAATCGCTGGTCTCTACTTAATATACTTCAGTATCACTGTCCTAGTTATAAGCATTATAAAAAGTCTCCAGAAATTGCCAAATGGGGAGTAAAATGCCCTTGGTTGAGGACCTCTGCTTTAACATAAGGAGAACAATTATTTGTGTATATACTTTAATTATAACAGTTTTCAGAGCCCTTCATATTTTGTGTATAGATGTACTTTTTATCCAGCCTTATATTCTTGTTAATGCCTTCTCTCTCATCTGTCTGGAATTTGAATTATATGTATGTTAAAATGTGTATTATTGTCCCACAGTGCTGTATGTAGAAGAGTTTCCATTCCACACTAACATTTCCATTTCACCTTTTCTGTCTCTATTGAAATTCCTCATCTGTTTTTCACATTCCAGTAGGCAGTTTACCATATTAATCACAGTTGTTATAAATTATCTTTGGGTGCATTACTACATAGACTCATCTCTGAGTCTGGTCCTGTTGATTGCCTTGTCTTTGGTAATATGTATTTTTTTCCCCTTATTTCTTTCATGAGTTTTACATTTTGTGATTGACTCTCTAAATGTTTCATGTTAGACAATGGAAATTGAATTACAGGTTCAAGGAAACCTTTAAATTTGTAATTTGGATTTTTACTGTTTTCTAAGTGAGGACGATGCTCTTTCCAACTTTCCATATCCAAAGCAGATGTTGAACCAGAAAATCATTTTGACAGTACTAGTGACAGGTTCTGATTTATATCTTTGTTAAAAGATAAGTCTTGCTGCTTTATGGATGGAGACTGTCAAGTAAAAGCTGAAGAAATAAGTCAGCAAGATAGTGCAATAGTTCAGACAATGGTTCAGTATGGGAAAAGTCATCAAATTCATGGTGTAATTTAAGGAACTGAGAGGATTTTCTCATAGATTAATGTTGCTTGCATGAGAGTGCAGTAAAGAAAATTTCCAGGCAAATATCATGGATAATTAGATGGATTGTGGTAACATTTACTGAGAGAGAAGATAATGGATAAAGAGCAAATACTTCCCAAGGGCAGGGAGAGAGGAAAAACGAGTCATCCATTCATTAATTCAAATAATTGTTACAATTTTATTTTATTTAGTGGGTTAAGGGTTACCTGGTGAATCAGAAATACAGTCTTTATCTTGAAAGCATGGATGTTGTAGGACTATAAGCATTAAACCTCAATTCACTGTGACAAAGGCAGATCCGAGTCAGTATATTACAACATGCAGGAGGAACACTGGTCTTAATTAGAATCTGAATATTGTTTCTACAACATAGAAGGAATCAAACTACAAAATTAAAAATGCTCATTCAAGTACTAAAAAATGTAACTGCAAAATTAAAAAGGTTGATATTTCTCTGTTTCATGTTTTCCATACCACCTGATCGTCAGAGATGTAAATATCTTAGTGCTAACACATGTCTTTTCCTTATCTGACCTCTTTTTACTTATATACTTAAACACTACAAGATTTTATTTCTCTCCCTTTTCTACACTGTGTCATATGATATAATGTCTAGTTGAAGTGGCTCCTCCTCCTACATCCCAAATTTCAATGACCATCTGGTAAAATACGACTCAAAATAATCAACTCAATTTTGATCTCCTCGAGGAGAGTTGTTTCTTACAACACTGAAGCAAGGATTGGCATACTTTCCTCTGTCTTCCTTTAGTTTTTTATACTGATTTCATAACACCTTTTCTTTGTATATTAGCATTTCCTTATTATGTTAAATGAATTCCCTGGATTATTTGGAATTTAAAGGAAATATCGAGTTTGATGCACTTGGTACAAGCAACATTAATTACTCTATAGGCTTCCTACAGTGTCATCTATATGAATATGTGTGTGCCTTCATGAAAGGGAATGAAAGTGTTGGCAAGTAGGGGAGATATGTTTGTAAGGAAAGGAAAAGAAAACAGGGAACATGAAAATAAGACTGAATTTCTTGAGGTAAAAAAACAATGTGTTGATTTTTCTATTTCTAGAGTTGGACACAGGACATGATTATCTAGGAAGGCTATTGTTGACTTTCACAGCTCTTAGTACTGCCAAGACAAAATAATATCTCTCCACCATTTATCAATTTATAATTGTCAGTTTTTATTTTATAATATTTATATATCACTAGAAAAGGGTCTATGTAGAGAAGTACAAGGTACTTTTACAGCAATAATGAATTTTCCTATTGATATGTCATCAATATTCAATTCTGCACAGTCAATAAGATTTTCCAAGACTTTACTATTTGATTTAATGTGGGAAATGTGTTACCATCTTTCCATACCACCTAGACCACAGTATTAAAATAGAAATTTTTTAAAAGAAAAGTCTAATGCTATTTTAATATCTGAAAATTATACTACAAATTCCATAAGCAAGATTCTTCAGGAAATTTATAATCTTGAATGAAGATATGTATATATAAACACACACACATATATATTTGTACATATATATATATATTTAGTCAAAGATACATATTTGAACAATTTTCAACTATAATTTCCTAAAATATTTCCAAAGATACTTTTTGAGACTTAAATAATTATTTAATCAAATTGAATCTGAAAGTTGCAGAAAGCCTGCCAAGATTTTCTTTTGTCATCATTCTAATAGTTCCCAAGTTGAAGAGAAAAATGTTTCTATCAATTACTAGAAAATTATAATGTTATACCTTCTTTTTTTAATTAATTTTTATTTTTTAGTTTGTTTTGCTTTACAATACTGTATTCATTTTGCTATACATTGACATGAATCAGCCACGAGTGTACATGAACTCCCAATCCTGACCCCCACCTCCCCCCTCCCACCCCACACCTTCTCTCTGGATTATCCCCGTGCATCAGTCCCAAGCATCCTGCATCCTGCATCGAACCTAGACCAGCGATTCGTTTCACTTATGATATCATACATGTTACACTGCCACTCTGCCAACTCATCCCACCCTCTCCCTCTCCCACAGAGTCCAAAAGGCCGTTCTATACATCTGTGTCTCTTTTGCTGTCTTGCGTACAGGTTTATCATTACCATCATTCTAAATTCCATATATATGTGTAAGTATACTGTATTGGTGTTTTTCTTTCTGGCTTACTTCACTCTGTATAATCGGCTCCAGCGTCATCCACCTCATTAGAACTGATTCAAATGTATTCTTTTAATAGCTGAGTAATACTCCATTGTGTATATGTACCACAGCTTTCTTATCCATTCATCTGCTGATGGACATCTAGGTTGCTTCCATGTCCTGGCTATTATAAACAGTGCCGCAATGAACATTGGGGTACACGTGTCTCTTTCAATTCTGGTTTCCTTGGTGTGTATGCCCAGCAGTGGGATCGCTGGATCATAAGGCAGTTCTATTTGCAATTTTTTAAGGAATCTCCACACTGTTCTCCATAGTGGCTGTACTAATTTGCATTCCCACCAACAGTGTAAGAGGGTTCCCTTTTCTCCACACCCTCTCCAGCATTTATTGCTTGTTGACTTTTGGATCTCAGCCATTCTGACTGGTGTGAAATGGTACCTCATTGTGGTTTTGATTTGCATTTCTCTGATAATGAGTGATGTTGAGCATCTTTTCATGTGTTTGTTAGCCATTCGTATGTCTTCTTTGGAAAAGTGTCTATTTAGTTCTTTGGCCCATTTAATGTAAGACAAGAAACTATAAAACTCTTAGAGGAGAACATAGGCAAAACACTCTCTGACATAAATCACAGCAGTATCCTCTATGATCCACCTCCCAGAATACTGGAAATAAAAGCAAAAATAAACAAATGGGATCTAATTAAAATTAAAAGCTTCTGCACAACAAAGGAAACTATAAACAAGGTGAAAAGACAGCCTTCTGAATGGGAGAAAATAATAACAAATGAAGCAACTGATAAACAACTGATCTCAAAAATATACAACCAGCTTATGCAGCTCAACTCCAGAAAAATGTTATACCTTCTTAATGAATATTGAGTTTTCCGTTGAAAATTTGATGATTTGAGCTGATTTTTAAACTTGCATCTTCAAAATTAATTTTAGAAATAGGAATTGAAGAATATTAAATTAACGACTTTTTTGATTGTAATTATGTATATGTGTGAAGAAGACAATGGCACCCCACTCTAGTACTCTTGCCTGGAAAATCTCATGGATGGAAGAGCCTGGTAGGCTTCAGTCCATGGAGCACTAAGAGTCGGACGCTACTGAGTGACTTCACTTTCACTTTTCACTTTCATGCATTGGAGAAGGAAATGGCAACCCACTCCAGTGTTCTTGCCTGGAGAATCCCAGGGATGGGGGAGCCTGGTGGACTGCCGTCTATGGGGTTGCACAGAGTTGGACACGACTGAAGTGAATTAGCAGCAGCAGCATGTCCAGAGTGGGATTGCTGGATCATATGATAGCTCTACTTTTAGTTTTTGAAGGAATAAACATACTGTACATAGTGACTATACCAATGTACATTCCTACCAACAGTGTAGAAGGACTTCATTGTCTCCCCACCCTCTCCAGCATTTATTGTTTGTAGATTTTTTGATGATAACCATTCTAAACAGCATTAGGTGATACACAATTTTAGTTTTGATAGTAATGAATATAAAAACCAAAATAAATGAACGGGCCCTAATTCAACTTAACAGTATTTGCACAGCAAAGAAAACAATCATCATCATCAAACTGAAAAGAAAACCTACAGAATGGGAGAAGATATTTGCCAGCAAAGCAACCAACATGGGATTAATCTCCAAATATACAAACAGCTCATCTAGCTCAATGTATTAAACAAACAACCCAATCAAAAAGTGGGCAAAACAGCTAAATAGACATTTCTTCAAAGCAGATATACAGGTAGCCAACAGGCACCTGGAAATATGTTCAACATCACTAATTATTAGAGAAATGCAAATTAAATCTACAAATCTTTATTGAACAAGTTATTCTATATTTATTTGTTGTCCTAGGGTTTCTCTAAATGATTTTCAGTCAATATTTATTGTTTTCTTGGCTATGAAACAATGAGGTTTTCAAGGATTTTCAGTAGTTAGTTTTGATTACTTGTGGGAAAAGTTCTGTGTGCTTGTGTGTGTATGTGAGTGTGTCTGGGTGTATGTATAGGGAGAGAGAGACAGAGGTAAGAGACAAAGAGACAGAGACAAGAGAATATGTATGCTAGCCAGGGCTGAGTTCAAGGATTCATTTATAATGACATACATTTTTGACATATTATACATTTTCAAGTTCAATAGGCACTGGAATTTTAGAAACCTCTGAGTCTGACAAATTCCTCATAACCATAATGATTCATCACTTGATAGTAGGGGATTGTTATTGTATTTTTTTCTTCCTTTCTGTGTGGGGGTCAGGGCTAACGTGAGAGTGTTCATTGTTTAAAATGAAAGGAAATGAAATGATAATTTGCTGTCAATTCAGGTAAATATATTACTATATTCTGTTTTGTGAGAGTTGTCATTAACTTGAATATGGGGATGGATAAGGGAAATTTAAAAATTAACAAGCACTTATTGTCAATGAGATAAAATTACATCAGATGCTCATTATTGAAAAAGAATTATTGATCCACTCCCACTCAGCTGTGTTAGTGTTTTTTCCCATGCGAATCTTGTGCACTATGTTTTCTGTAGGTATAGGTTTTTCTTTACATGACATAGGCATCTTTTAGCAATATTTTGATATCCATATGACAGAAGAGTATGTGTAATAGGAGGCTTATGTATGTATTTATTTAAAATCATCATCACCGACAACAAATCTTCACGGAAATGTAGTTTCCACAGGGCATTAACTTTGTTCATGGTGTCATACTGCATGGTAAATTTTGTCCTTTTGCTGAAATAAACTGCTATTGAAATACCATTTTCATGATTCTCAATTTTTCAAATTTATGCAGGTGTTGTACTGCATGAGAAAACCTGCATTTAGTGTGTGAACTGGAATTGCCAAAGGAGAATGGCTGCTCTCCTGCTAACTTTAAATAAGTCATGTCACAAGTCCCATGTAAACCTTATAAAATATTAACACTGGGAGACATTGAAACAGATCAGGACTACTATGATCCTGGGAAAATATGTTCTGAATGTATATCTAAACTAAATAAAACAAAAACAAGAAAAACGTTTTACTTTTCAAGTCAGGTTTATGAGATATATTCCTAAAGTTTGTATGATTACTAGGAAGGTAACTCAAACAGCAGAAAAAAGCAGGAAACCGTGTGTTTTCCAGAAAGTTATCCTATACTTTGCTTCCCTGTAATCAGAGACCCATAAATGTTCAGACATGAAAATGTCCCTAAATTAAAAAAACACCAATACAGTATACTAATGCATATATATGGAATTTAGAAAGATGGTAATGATAATCCTGTATGCAAGACAGCAAAAGAGACACAGATGTATAGACCAGTCTTTTGGTCTCTGTGGGAGAGGGAGAGGGTGGGATGATTTGGGAGAATGGCGTTGAAACATGTATAATATCATATAAGAAATGAATTGCCAGTCTAGGTTCGATGCAGGGTGCAGGATGCTTGGGGCTGGTGTACTGGGATGACCCAGGGGGATGGTGTCGGCGGATTCAGGATTGGGAACACATGTACACCCGTGGCGGATTCATGGTGATGTGTGGCAAAACCAATACAATAGTGTAAAGTAAAAAATAAATAAATAAATAAATAAAAATAATGGAATGGCATAAATAAACTTTTATTGTAGGCTTTTTCTTTTCTTCCTCTTTTTTTGAGCATTGAAGCTTATTTTCAAACACATTAATTAATGGGACCTATACAAAAATTCTTGTGTTTGTGATAGTGTAACTGTCTTTTTGAAGAAGGTACTTATTATAATTTAATAAAAAATAGTTCATGGAATAAGCCATACAGGCACAATTAGTTGTTTTTATTTTTGTTTATTTTCTAGAATGAAAGGGACACATTGTCCAAAAAATAAATAAGATAAAACCATAACTCAGTATCAAGTTCTAGACTGTTCTCTTTGCTAGTTAGTAGAAGAAAGGGGGAAATAAGTGAAGTTATGGGGAATTCTCTTTTATTGACTAAATCTGATGTTCAGGAGAAAGATGAAAGAGAAAAAGATTCTAAGTGTTAGCTTTATAATTTAAAGGTGGTGAATATGGGTGTATGCCTGCTAAGTTGCTTCAGTCGTTTCTGACTCTGTGCGACCCTATGGACTGTAGCCTGCCAGGCTCCTCTGTCCATGGGATTCTCCAGGCAAGAATATGGAGTGGATTGCCATACCCTCCTCCAGGGGATCAACCCCACACAGGGAACAGATCCCCATCTCTTATGTCTCCTGCATTGGCAGTTGGGTTCTTTACCACTAGTGACACCTGGAAAGCCCAAAGGTGTTGAACTCTCTGTGATAAATTTCTGTTTTTGCTCATGTTGATGGTTTTCTTAGATAGAAATACTTTTTCTACTTCCATCTTTCCAGTTCCACACTAGATTATTCTCCCAGTTCATGTTTTTGCTCCAGTTTAGTCACACCTTACCTAGAAAAACTTCCAACACCTGGGGGTGGTTTAGTAGCTAAACTGTGTCCAACTCTTGCAACCAGCCTGCCATTGGAGTGAGTTGCCATTTCCTTCGGCAGGGAATCTTCCTGACCAAGGAATCAAACCCAGGTCTCTTGCAGTGCAGGTAGATTCTTTACCTACTGAGATACAAGGGAAGCCCTTACCTAGAAACACAACAGTTAAGGAACAGTTCAGTCACTCAGTCTTCTCTGACTCTTTGCGACCCCATGGACTGCAACAAGCAAAGCTTCCCTGTCCATCACCAACAGCTGGAGCTTACTCAAACTCATGCCCTCAAGTTGGTGATGCCATCCAACCATCTCATCCTCTGTTGTCCCCTTCTCCTCCTGTCTTCAATCTTTCCCAAAATCAGAGTTTTCCAATGAGTCAGTTCTTCACATCAGGTGGCCAAAGTATTGGAGTTTCAGCTTCAACATCAGTCCTTCCAGTGAATTTTCAGGACTGATTTCCTTTAGGATGGACTGGTTGGATGTCCTTGCAGTCCAAGGGACTCTCAAGAGTCTTCTCCAACACCACAGTTCAAAAACATCAATTCTTCAGCGCCCAGCTTTCTTCATAGTCCAAGTCTCACAGGAAAAAACACAGCTTTGACTAGATGGACCTTTGTTGGCAAAGTAATGTCTCTGCTTTTTAATATGCTATTTACGTTAGTCATAGCTTTTCTTCCAAGGACCGAATGTCATTTAATTTCATGGCTGCAGTCACATCTTCAGTGATTTTGGAGCTCCCCAAAATAAAATCTCTCACTGTTTCCATTGCTTTCCTGTCTATTTGCCATGAAGTGATTGGACTGGATGCCATGATCTTAGTTTTCTGAACGTGGAGTTTTAAGAGAACTTTTTCACTCTCCTCTTTCACTTTCATCAAGAGGTTTTTTAGTTCTTTGCTTTCTGCTGTAAGGGTGGTGTTTTTGCATATCTGAGATTATTGCTATTTCTCCCAGCAATCTTGATTCCAGCTTGTGCTTCATCCAGCCTGGCATTTTGCATGATGTACTCTGCTACTGCTGCTGCTGCTAAGTTGCTTCAGTCGTGTCTGACTCTGTGCGACCCCAGAGATGGCAGCTCACCAGGCTCCCCCATCCCTGGGATTCTCCAGGCAAGAACACTGGAGTGGGTTGCTATTTCCTTCTCCAATGCATTACATACGAGTAAATAAGCAGGGTGACAATATACAGCCTTGATATACTCCTTTTCCGATTTTGAATCAGTCCATCATTCCATGTCCAGTTCTAACTGTTGCTTCTTGATCTGCATACAGATTTCTCAGGAGGCAGGTAAGGTTGTCTGATATTCCCATCTCTTTAAGAATTTTCCACAGTTTGTTGTGATCCACACAGTCAAAGGCTTTGATGTAGTCAATAAAACAAAAGTAGATGGTTTTTTGGAACTCTCTTGCTTTTTCAATGATCCAGTGGATGTTGGCAATTTGATCGCTCATTCCTCTGCATTTTCTAAATCCAGGTTAAACATCTGGAAGTTCATGGTTCACGTACTGTTGAAGCCTGATTTGGAGAATAATGAGCATTACTTTGCTAGCATGTGACATATGTACAATTGTGTGGAAGTTTGAATATTTTTTTGTCATTGCCTTTCTTTGGGATTGAAATGAAAACCAATTCCAATTTACCTAGAAAACCACTTAATTTTTTCCAAATTTGAATAAAACCTTCATTATGAACCAACAATTCTATGTGAATATCTCTGTGATTGTACTTTTCACATCTTTTAAAGTGATCTAAGTGTCTTCCCCAGAAGACAGGAGAGTAACATCTAGTTTTTATTTTCATTTTGGAATCTTTTTGTTTTCTATATGTTTCTCTTATATAAGAGTCTCAAAAGATGATAAAATTGTAAACAAAGTCTACATCAACACTTTAGATTCAATATAGATAGTTACACTGAATCATAACTAAAATAAAATAAAGTGAGCATCCCTGGAGAATATATAATTGAAAATGTCCCTACCCTATGTTAAGTTTAGAGCACATATTGAGGTAACAATTTATGAATTCAGAAATCCACTAAAAAATAGAAATGAAGAATTAGAGCAATTGCAGGCATTTTTTCCCATAACTACACACTTTTTCCATTACAACAGATGTAACTTATATAACTTATTAATGAAATAGTTTTACATGAATTATCATAAGTGTTTCATGCTAGCGAAAACATAATATTAGCAGAGGTTCACAGAGCAAAATGAAATAACTGCAATTTTTGATGATTAGAAATTGCTGACATTCAATGTATAAAGTTATTATCAGAATTCACCTTTTAGGAATGATTCATATCAACACAACACAGACACAAAGCAGAGACAGAGGAATTTGTGATATTAAAATTATCATCAGTAGGGATTGTGAGATGTGTAGAATATGACTTCTGAGTGATATGATGACTGTGGGACATGGCTTTGCCTTTTTTTAAATTTAAAATTTCTACATTTCTGTGACTATCCACTCTTGCTATTTTCTACCAAGTCTCAACTGAAGTACAAAGTACTCAGAAATCACACTTTATTGGCAGTACTTCTACAAGGGCTAGCTTTCTGTCAATTTTTTGAGAATTGACTTTTTTTTTTGGATTATTTGCCTAGACATGTCTTCATCCCAAGTTTAAAAAAAGAAAAAGATTTTCATACTAAAATCTGAAAATCAAACATGCTCAGAGTAGATTTTAATCAATATGCATATTTAGATTAACTCGTCTTTCTTGAAAGGCCTGTGCATGCAGAGTTGTTTCAGTCAGTCCAACTCTTTGCAAACCCATTAACTATAGCTTGCCAGACACCTCTGTCCATGGGATTCTCCAGGCAAGATTATTGGAGTGGGTTGCCATGCCCTCCTTCAGGGGATCTTCCCAACCTAGGGATCAAATCTGTGTCTCCTGGGTCTTCTGCTGGGCAGGAGTAGTCTTTACTCACTGAGCCACCTGGGAAAGCCTTATCTGCAAATTAAAATTTCTTATCTTTTACTTAACCCCTTATTTTACATTACACAGTAAGAAATGATTGTACACCTATGGCTATTCATGTTGATGTTTGACAGAAAACAATAAAATTCTGTAAAGCAAAACAAACAAACAAAAAAGCTCTGATTGTTATGAATTGTTTTTAACATCCTTTCTGGAAGTAGCATTGCAGCCCACAGTTTTTTTTAACTTAATGTTTAAAATATTTATACTTATATAATATGTATTTAATTAGGTATAAAAATAGCTTCTTAAAAAGTCTACAAATGACATTTTTTTCCATTTGAGAATATGTATCATTAAAAAAGAATCACCTTTATGCTTAGTCAAATTTGAGTCATTAAGGATATTCAGTTTCATGTTTAGACATACTCATCCAATTCCATTGAATGTATATTCTTAGTCTTGAAAATGTAATATGTTTATTTACAGAATAAAGGGGGACTTTCCAGCCTCTACTTATTGTCATCACTTGAAACTGACTATTTTTACTGGAGTTTGCAGCATAGAAATGGACAACACTTTTATTCTTAAATTTTCCAATTTTACCTTTGAAATTGATAACATTATTAAACCATGCATACAGATTTTTATACTCTTTGGCATATTCATTCTAGAGCTATAAAAATCTGCTCTTTGCATAATAAGACTTCCTTTAATATCCATTTAAAAACTCACAGATTTTTTAGATAGGTGAGTAACTGAGGGTAATTGATAGCTTCAAGAACACTCAGTACACTTACATTGGCCTGTGTATATGTGTATGTGTGTATAACTGATTTTCAGTCTGCTATTGTCAGCTGTCTCAAATATCTTCCTGAGTAGATATTTATTGCAGAGGTTTAGTTATCAAGAATTTCCCACAGAGCTGTAAGCTAAACTGTACTAAGTACCTTTATTCAAATATTTAAATTGTGTTAACATTTACAATATATAAAAATCATTTTGAGAATGATTTTTGTGTAAAGTAACATTTTATAAAAAGTAAGAAAATATTTTTTACATAAATTTTACCCTTTATGCATATAAAGCTCATTGGATCCTCTGGATAAAGACAAAGGACTCCATTCTGGGAGAATTTATATTTTAAGATATTTATAGTGAAAATGTTTCTGTTATCAGAATATGTTTAATAAAGCAAATTTAAAACATAGATATTCTTAAAACTTTATCCTTATAAGACACTTCCTTACCTGTTCCTCAGTAACCTTTTTCTCTTCACCTTCTTCCTTCTTCCTTCTTTTTTTTAATACTTACATTCCAAAATTTTGAATATTTAGTGCTGTTCAACATGCAATGTCCCTTTACGTCTCTGTGTGCTGTAATATACTGATTCCTGTGACTTGAATGCTCTGTTTTCAGTTGACCTTTCCTCTCTAATAATGCAACTTTTAATACCTATGAGATGTAATCTTAGTGGTACCTTTTCCAGCTGCCTCGGATACAACAATTAGGATTCAAGGATAGAGAAGAAACATTAAACACTCAATTTTCCAAGGAAAGGGCCATCAAATCATACAACAATTAGTCAAAAATATTTCTAAGAATGATCACTCTAGATCTGTTACTCCAAACCCATCACCGCTATTCCTGCTTATTTTTCTTAGACTGCAGAAAAGAGTAAATGGGGAATCAGGTTACTTAAGGATTTCTGCCCAATTCTTTTCTTACTCTCAAGCGAAAACTTGAGATGCGTGCTAAGTTATTTCAATTCTGTCCAACACTTTATAACAAACACCATGGACTGTAGCCCTCCAGGCTCCTCTGTCCATGGAGACAGGATATGGAGTGGGTTGCCGTTTCTTCCTCCAGGGGATCTTCTGAGCCAGGGATCGAACCTGCCGTTCTTGGATCTTCTGCATTGGCATGCGGGTTCTTTACCACTAAAGAAGCCTGAGGTAATCACCCTTTGGTATTGAGGTGCCTACAAATAGGGAAATAACATCCTGGTTCCTGGCAACATGCTTGATAAACTGGAGTTTATCAAAGACTTGGTTAACTTCCTTTAACCAAGGTGGAGAGAGCATGGAAAGGGTGTCTGTAGGAGAATGTCATGTGCATCACCTGTTTTCTGGCCATTTTTATGACCAGAGTCCAGTGCCTGCTTCTTTGCTGGAGGTATTTAAGCATGAAATTTTGTTTGAAGCAGCCTAAGCCATCGGAATGAGAAGGGATCATCATTAAACATAGAGCTGTTAACAGTCTGTAAAAGGAGGAAGCAGAGGATCTTAGGAAGTCTCTGTGAATTTTCTTTTTAAGATAATACTCAAGCATATTTCCTGGTGGATGTATTGATGTTAATAAATATTTTCTTATAGAAATGTGAATATTTTAAAATATTTTGGTGAATGTATTCCCATATATTTTCCTGAACTTATTAAAAATGCATTCTGTTAATATATTAGAATTGTATCATCAACAGATATAATCATATATTCTAACGATGACTTTCCAGGTGGTGCTAATGTTTAAGAAACCATCTGCCAGTGCAGGAAACATAAGAGACATCAGTTTGATCCCTGGGTTGGGAAGATCCCCTGGAGAGGGAAATGGAAACACACTCCAGTATTCTTGCCTGGAGAATATAATGGACAGTAGAACTTTATGGGCTATGCTCTGTAGGGTTGGGAAGAATTGGACACAACTGAAGCAACTAGCACACACCAATGATGTATTTTAAATGCATTTTATTAAATTTATATAGAATAATATATATTTCAACTTTACAATTATGATGAATATGTTCTTTGCATGTATTTGTCTCTGGATGCAGAAGCAGAGTACTAGAATAGAGACTATTTAACAATACTTAAAATGCTATATTTTAAAAAAAGAGAGAGAAACTGGATATTAGAAATTAAGAGAGTAGAAGTTTTCCTAGAATCAAATCTTGCCCCCATCTCACATTCAAAGAGTTTGGAGTTTTAAGCCTGGTAAAAAGTCAGCTCTGTTTTCTTATCAGTTCCACACCCCAAGTACAAGCCTACATAGTTTTGAGGGAGGGCAGGAGACAGAATTTTAATCAAGTCTGAGACTGGTATTTTCCTTTCAGGATTTAATCACTATGTTAAGAAGAAGGACAGTTCAGTTCAGTTCAGTCGCTCAGTCGTGTCCATCACCAGCTCCCGGAGTTCATTCAGACTCACGTCCATTGAGTCAGGGATGCCATCCAGCCATCTCATCTTCTGGCATCCCCTTCTTCTTCTACCCCCTATCCCTGCCAGCATCACGGTCTTTTCCAATGAGTCAACTCTTCGCAAGAAGTGGCCAAAGCACTGGAGTTTCAGCTTTAGCATCATTCCTTCCAAAGAAATCCCAGGGCTGATCTCGTACAGAATGGACTGGTTGGATCTCCTTGCAGTCCAAGGGACTCAAGAGTCTTCTCCAACACCACAGTTCAAAAGCATCACTTCTTCGGTGCTCAGCCTTCTTCACAGTCCAACTCTCACATCCATACATGACCACAGGAAAAACCATAGCCTTGACTAGACGGACCTTAGTCGGCAAAGTAATGTCTCTGCTTTTGAATATACTCTCTAGGTTGGCCATAACTTTTCTTCCAAGGAGTAAGCGTCCTTTAATTTCAAGGCTGCAATCACCATCTGCGGTGATTTTGAAGCCCCCCAAAATAACGTCTGTCACTGTTTCCAGTGTTTCCCCATCTATTTCACATGAAGTGATGGGACCAGATGCCATGATCTTGGTTTTCTGAATGTTGAGCTTTAAGCCAACTTTTTCACTCTTCTCTTTCACTTTCATCAAGAGGCTTTTTAGTTCCTCTTCACTTTCTGCCATAAAGGTGGTGTCATCTGCATATCTGAGATTATTGATATTTCTCCCAGCAATCTTGATTCCAGCTTGTGTTTCTTCCAGTCCAGCATTTCTCATGATGTACTCTGCATATTTGTCTCTGCTTTTGAATATACTATCTAGGTTGGTCATAACTTTTCTTCCAAGGAGTAAGCACCTTTTAATTTCATGGCTGCCATCACCATCTGCAGTGATTTTGGAGCCCCCAAAAATAAAGTCTGACACTGTTTCTACTGTTTCCCCATCTATTTCCCATGAAGTGATGGGGCCAGATGCCATGATCTTCGTTTTTTGAATGTTGAGCTTTAAGCCAACTTTTTCACTCTCCTCTTTCACTTTCAACAAGAGGCTTTTTAGTTCCTCTTCACTTTCTGCCATAAGGGTGGTGTCATCTGCATATCTGAGATTATTGATATTTCTCCCGGCAATCTTAATTCCAGCTTGTGTTTCTTCCAGTCCAGCGTTTCTCATCATGTAGTCTGCATATAAGTTAAATAAGCAGGGTGACAATATACAACCTTGACATATTCCTTTTCCTATTTGGAACCAGTCTGTTGTTCCATGTCCAGTTCTAACTGCTGCTTCCTGACCTGCATACAGATTTCTCAAGAGGCAGGTTAGGTGGTCTGGTATTCCCATCTCTTTCAGAATTTTCCACAGTTTATTGTGATCCACACAGTCAAAGGCTTTGGCATAGTCAATAAAGCAGATATAGATGTTTTTCTGGAATTCTTTTGCTTTTTCCATGATCCAGCGGATGTTGGCAATTTGATCTCTGGTTCCTCTGCCTTTTCTAAAGCTAGCTTGAACATCAGGGAGTTCACGGTTCACGTATTGCTGAAGTCTGGCTTGGAGAATTTTGAGTAATAGTACTGCCCATTAAAAAAAAATATAAGATAGAACATAGGAAATGCCCATCATGCTTTGCTCAGCATCAGGAACCTTGGAGAGGCTTTGCCAACCTCACCTTCTTAGCAGGTTTGTAAAGAGATGCTTTCCAATCGGCCTGCCTACAAACTTCTGGCATTTAGCTAAAGTAAATTAAACATTTTACTATATAAAGATTTTGGTGAGACTATAAAGTTATTTCAGTATGGCCTCTTAGATGAAAAGTGTGAATTTTAAAGCCTTCCAAAATAAAAATAGACAATTTGTGCAATAGATTATGATGACTCTCAAAGCCTACGTGGTCTACTGAGTGAAGGTGAAGGATATTTGCAAATTAAAAGCAGCTATTTTTTTTAGTAAGAATTTGTATTAGATGACTTAAATCCAATACATCCTTAATTATTCATGTCAGCCTGATGCCAAGTTGATCTCCCATTATCTCAAAATACGTATTAAAATAAGTCAAAAAAGTTCATAAATGCAAGGTACCTAGAATTAAAAGCACAGTGGAACTATATGGGAAGAGATATAAATTTATCCTGTAAAGCTTGATCTGCTTCAATGTTCGTTTCTAAAACGAGTTTATTTCACACACAGTCTACTAAGTAGGTAACTAGAATCAGCAGCAGGTGTTAGCTGATATAATATGAAATTCAAAACTCAACCTCAAACGGCATAATATATTTTCTAAAGCAACTCGTTTCACATTTGGATGCTTTCCAAGTTCTCTCAACTTTACCCAGTACTTAAACATGCCTTTTAACCATGACTTATATTTCTCAGCACAGATTCCAAAATTTACTTTCTGCCTTCTGCTCTCTCTGGTAACAACTGTTCATTTGTGCTGACTCACAGTCAATATTTGATCCATCATGGCTAAGATTATTTTCTTGCCCACTTAAAAAAAACCCAATTATTCATCTTGTATTTATGCATTTGCTTATTAGAACATTTTCCTAATTTCCAAAATCTTAAGGTAATGTTATATTCTAGACTTTCATTTCATTTCTGGTCTCATTTGCCAAGTAGGTACAATCTGCAATTTTCTACACCACATCTCCTGGCCCCTTATCCACACTTCTTACAAAGGCAGTTGGAAATCTACTTTGGGTAAAGAGAACTGCAAAAGGAAACACTGCACTAGGCTTCCAGAGTCAGAAGATGGAAGTAGACAAGAGCCTACAGCCACACCTGTAGAAGCATTCTGTCAAATCTCCTATCTGTTAGCAACTGTCTTATATTTGCCCCTCCAGACCATATTCTGCTCTATATACGGTCCCTCACCCACCAGTTGAGTTCACCCAATGAGCCCAGGAAAAGGGGTGAAGGGGGAATGTGGGAGGGACTGAGCCTTCCAGCTCCCTCTCCTCAAGGTCATCTCAAGGGTCGTTCCTGGACCGAAGGTCCTCGCCCCAATCAGGGCAGCCTCCTCTGGGTGGACACTCCTCGTGGCTGTGGTGGCTGTTCTCTGCCCTCCTCTCTGCAAGAGCAGGGCAGTTATGGTGCAGTAATACAGAGGAAAAGAATCTGCCTGCCAAGGAGCTCAGCACCAGGCCTTCTAATGAATATTTAGGGTTGATCTCCTTTAGGATTGACTGATTTCATCTTGCTCCAAGGGACTCTCATGAGTCTTCTCCAGCACCACAAATTCCTATACAATACTGTTCTTGCCAGCACTGGACTTCATCTTCACCACCAGACACATCCATAGCTCAGCATCGTTTCTACTTTGGCCCAGCGGCCTCATTCTTTCTGGAGCTATTCGTTAGTGCTCTCCACTTTTCCCAGTAGCATACTGGACACCTTCTTACCTGGGGGCCTCATCTTCCAGTGTCATTATCTTTTTGCCTTTTCATACTGTCCATGGAGGCTCTCCAGGCAAAAATACTACAGTGGGTTGCCATTTCCTTCTCCAATAGACCATGTTTTGTAGGAGCCATTGATTGTATGAATAGCTGTGTTACATTTTGGGGAAAATGGGATTCTTGACAAAAATGAAGGAAGCACACAGATTGCTCTTGTCTTAGGTGTAAGGTACCCGGGAGTCAAGGTGCTGCAGAGAGATGCTAGGAGTTTAGAACAGAAGAGGGTTGAGGTGAGAGGCGAACAAACCAAAAGGACTTACTTGGGGTGGTACAAAAGATGTTTTAGTAAAGGTATGCGCAGAGCAGTTACCACCCTGCGCCTGTCAGCACCACTGTGCTTCCCTCGTCTCAGCCACCCTGTCCCGGGTTCTAGCAGGCACTGCGCTCTCTGCCCCTGTGTCACCCCACACAGCTCAGGTGGCTCATCTCCCTCCCAGGGATGGCCTTGAGGTGTTCAGTGTCAGAGTTTCTAATGGGCCAGTGAATACACCACCGGCATTTCATTTGCAGTAGTGATTGAGCAAAGGACTCTAATCCTAATATCCTCACTGCTTGCTATTGTTTTTAATATTTGACTATTGAAGTGTTTTAAAAATTAAATGAAGAATAAACTCTAAAAACAAACAAACAAAACTGTAGAACTACGGCTGGTAGAACCTCAGTTTGCTTTGGCCTGAATCAGCAGTGTTTCCTCGATCTCTCTTCCAAGCATCAGATGCGGTCTGATCTCAGGATCAGAGTTTTGTTGTTTTTTTTGTTTGTTTGTTTGTTTTTAAGAAAATTGTTTTAATTTTTAAATGAGGAAGGTAAAATAGAAGAAAAGGAAGGTGGTTGAGAGGAAGGAAGCACACTTAACAGGAGTATTTTAGAAACTGAGTTCTACACGTGGTTCTGTTTCTTATGTGATGGTAGTCAGATGTACTTACACTTTGTAAAATAAAATAACTCCCTCATAGCTATGCTGTATTAAATACTGATTTCTTCCTTTTAATTTCAAGCATCCATCAGATTCTAAATTCAAAATTACCTTTTAAAAAACAGAAAATTATTTCTCATTGTTGCATGAAGACTGGATTTCAGCTGAGCTAGAAACCTGTAGCTTTATTTTCTCCACTCCAAGCCCAATATCTGATTATCTATCAAAATCTATTATATAGTTGTGTAAACCTGAACTCTTTTTTAAAGCCTACAGGCAATCTCTCTGGGCCAAGGAGTTGCTTTATAAAATGCATCTTTATTTTAATAAAACTCTTCTGAAAATCAGCTTCATGGAAGTGAGCATTTTCATTTCTTCTAAGCAGGAACATCAGAATTAGCCAAAAGGCAAGTTTTTCTGTGTGAGCTGCACAAGCAATATCAGAGGAGAAGTTGACCACTGAGCCACTTGGCATTAAGTCACTCTCTTGAAGACACTGCCAACAAGGGTATAAATTGTATTAGTGGTTTTTGTGCATTGGACTCTGGTCAACTGAGTTCTTGACTCAAACCATCAACTCATTTCACATAATGACTGCTCAGTCCTCAGTCTGCAATAACATTTTTTCAGGACTAACATCTTAGGTATAGGCAGGATTTGAATCAGTGCCCTTAGGGCAAGAGGCTTCAAAGTACCTAATTAATAATCTCTGCATTCCATTCACACTAGATAAGGACTTGTGGGCTGGGGAAAAATTCACAGGTTTTATCTGTTTGGTTTGGCACCACTGTGCAGCCAAGCTTAGGCTAGCCAGTTCGGTTCACCCCAAGCCAAAAGTCTACCTTTGGTGAAAAAAAAAAAAAAAAAAACAACTGTGGGGAAGTAAACAGAAAGGGAGTTGTCACATATGAAGAAGCCACAAGTCTTGAAAAGGTGAGTCAATACAACAAGAGCTTATCATTAAAAAGCCTTGCCTTTTTTTTTATAAAGATAAGTATCAAATATTTATTTAGGAGTATTGATTATAACAGTGAAAATCAGAAACAACCTAAATGTCCAACAATAAATGATTGTTTAAAAAAAAAACCTTTCCTTATTTTCATATTTGGGGAATATTTCATATTTGGTGCAAGCCTTTCATATTTTCATATTTGCTCTTTTGAACAATCTCTGGAATGAATATGTTAGCATATCATTACTCAAAAGTGATGCAAGAATTGATCAAACAATGTTTTTCATTTAATGTCTAAGTTATTAGAGGATCAAAATCCCACATCTGAGTGGGTTAAATGCTTTTTATTTATATTATGTAAGAATTAATCAGGCAAAAATTATAAAAAGAATAGTTTATATAAGGAAAGGTCTTAATTATTTTTGATAGCATCAAGCCCTGGAGTAATCAATCTACTAACATTAAATACTCAGTATAGCAATCTTGAAGATAATCTTTTATTTATATCATTTTCTTATGTGTATGTGATTTAAATTAGTGAAGCACATAGCATTTTTCAGTCTTGAGCATTAACCTCCTAAGAGTAGTTAACACCTAGGAGCATTTTGCCAGCAGTGATTCAGGTATTCTCTTGGTGAATCTTTGTGTTGTCCTTCAGTTCTAGGTTTAATTTCACATTCAGTTCTATTGTAAGCAACCACAGATATGCCAAAGCACTTTTACAGGTTTTTAAATTTTTTTTCAGGAACAATTTATAAAACTATAACTGAAACAAGTTTTGATCTTTTGTTGATGATTGAAAGCATCTTCTCAGCAACAATATATGAATTAAGGCAAAATTTGACTCAATTTCTTAGTCACCTTGAATTGCCTGGAAAAAAACATGTAAGGAGAAACAAATCTTACTTTTAAAGTAAAACTTCCATATCGACTAAAAATAAGAGCATAAAAAATATAAAAAGATTTTTAAAAGCTTATTTAATATTTTCCAGTAATCTATTGTTAACCCAATTATCTCTTTGGCTTTGGAGGGACTATCCATTATCTATTGTCCACCGTCTTTCTGATTTGCAAATCTGGTATGTTTGGCTTGTAAAGTCAAATCCTATATAAACTGGCCATGAGTATACCTGGAATACTCAATTGGTAATATTTCTACAAAATGTTCCATTGCTAACAGAGAGAGGAAAAAAGAAACAAATAGTTGATTCAATCCCCTTGCGTACTATGAGCACTTCAAGCAATACTTTTTAATGGATTTGAGTCATTAACTGAGTCTATGATCTTAAACTATAGCATTATTAGTTATACAATGAAGTGCTCAATTTGGAACTCCTCATTAGATTAGTCAAACTGTGATGCCTTAAGATTAAGTTAGGGAAATGTCAGCACATATTAATTTATTTAATTTTAGAAATACACATCAGAGACCAAAGCAATTTGAGAGGTTAAACTGTCTTTCCGCATATCAGATTCATGATCTTCTGGGTTCACAGATCAAGTTCCCTTCTTCCCAAGCACCATGTGAAAACCAGAAAAACACTGTTTAGCTTACACAATGTGTTATACACAGCAAGGCTCACTCCTTCAGTGGGTACAAAGAAGGTAATTCAATCTCAAAGTTCTACTGCTGTCATAAGTGTTTATGACATCACCAAGACCTAGCAGCTGAATCGTAGCTTTGCTCCCTTCTGCCAACGTGCATTATTATAGATGGATCCTCAATGTCTAAGAAGACATTTTAACCCCTCCTTTACAAAAATCGCTGCATATGAAAATTCCCTAAATTGTCAGGATAGTAGAATAAATGACTGCTAGTCTTCTAATAACCCTACCAATGGAGGGAGGCACAGCCCATACTGTTAATTCTGAGTTCATATACAATCATGTTTTTCATTCCCAGACCTCAAAAGTAGATCACCTCCCTAGGTCCAACCCTGAAGGCCCAGTTAGTTCAAGTCTTACTTCTTGCATAAAGACAGGGTAGGCATTCAGGAAAGAACATGGGGTTGGACTTGGAGTAAAAAGGGGTTCAAATGCTTTCCCTATCACTTACTAGTCAAGGTGGGTAATATCAGCATCTGTTCTTCCTGCCATTTGCATGGGAGCTAAGGGTTTCAGATGTGAATGGCCTTGACCATGGTTCATGGGCTGATTCATGATCATTTAAACCAGTCAATATAAGCCTGTTGTCACTATGTCTTTTAGGCATGGAGGCAGCCCAACCTAAGCCAATTAACATGATTTTCTTATAGCCATAGTAATTGACCAAAGGTGAACATGTGACCTAAGTTTGTTCAAGCCCAGTAGAGCTTAAACTTCTCATACATTGATTGTTTTCTTAAGGGTGATGTGGTATGCAGTTCAGAAACTTGAAGCTCTAAAAACTACCATAAGATGAGACACCTGGAAGACGAAGCCACACAGGAAGGATGGCTAAACTTAAAGAATCTCAAATCAAAGGAGTCAAGCCCTGATTAAACCGGAAGCTTGTATCATCTCACCACTTTTCAACAACATGATCTACTATTAATATTGTTTAAGACATTGGAATTTAGTTTTGTTTCTTGAAATCAAAGTTATCTGATACACTGTCTTCCTAATCTTCCGTTTTAGTGTCCTCATCTAAAAAATGAACGTAACAGCGACTACTTTGTAGTGTATTTTTCAAAAGTAAATAAAATGACATACATAAAATATTTGGCATTAGTACACTTAGTAGCCCTTTTCTGGAGTTTCCCAGGTTGTGCTAGTGGTAAGGAACCAGCCTGCCAAGCGGGAGACATAAGAGATGTGGGTTCTATCCCTGAGTTGGAAAGATGCCCTGGAGAAGGGCATGGCAATCCACTCCAGTAGTCTTGCCTGGAGAATCCCACAGACAGAGGAGCCATACAGGCTACAATCCAGAAGACCACAAAGCATCAGACACAACTGAAGCGACTTAGCACAGCACAGGCCTTTTCTATTAATGGCCCAAATCGCTTCTCAACATCCTTAAAGGACTTGGTTGCACTCTGCATATTATTCTCCATAGGCACTTTAAAGTGTGTTTTTAATTTTAGGATTATGGATTTTGAACTTGGGGTGGAGCTTGGCCATCGATAATTCCTTTCAGAACCAAAAGAGAGCTACAGATTTTATCAGAACAATCTGCATTAATGAAGAAAACTGTTGTAATACACAAAGAGGGGTATCCTACAGTTAAAGAGAAGATTAAGAGACTAGGCAGACTAATGAAACTCTTTCACTTAATATCCATCCCCAACAAATTTTATGACCTCTTTGAATAAGTTATAGGCCCTCTTTATACAGCTCTAAAGTTCACTAACCTAATTTTATAACTCTTCTCTCCTGCTCAGTGTCACAGGTTTTCTGCTACCAAAGAAAGACTGGTCTCCCATCTCCTCTGAATTACTAAAGATCCCTTCCCTTCCTGACAAAAATAATATTTTATTCTTAGTTGAATATGTGTTTTTTAAAGGTTTTGATTTTGATATCCTAAGATATCAAAGGAATGAATGCTAATTCCACTGACTAAGCCTTATGTTAAAGCTCACAGGTTGAGATTAAGAACACTTAGATGGAGCTTTCCAGGTGGTTCAGTGGGTAAAGAACCTGCCTGCTAATACAGGAGATATGAGTTCAATTTCTGGGTCAGGAAGATCCCCTGGAGAAGGGCACAGCAACCTACTCCAGTATTGTTGCCAGGAGAATTCCATGGAAAGAGGATTCCCCTGGTGAGCTACAGACCATGGGGTCACAAACAGTCAGACACAACTGAGCACAACACAGATTATTTTTAGACTATCTGTATCATTTAGGCATTAGTGCTTTACAAACTACCCCAAATTTAGTGACTTGAAACAATATTCACTTACGTGGCTCACAGTTCTGCTGTTCAGCAATTTAGGCTAAGTTTAGCTGGTTGGTTCTCTTCTTTTCATCTGGGCTCTCTCATGTGTCCACATCAGCTGTTGGAGTGATGAAGGTTGCTGACCTAGGATGGCCTCAGCTGGGATCAGCTCTGTCCCAGGTGGTCCTTCATTGTCCAGCAGCCTACATTGAACTTTTTCTCATAATGGCAGTGGGGGTCTACTGGGCGGCACTCCACAGGCCTGCAAGCCTTGTAGGTGCCCAGTCTCAAGACCAAAGAAAGAGCCCAGAGACAGTGACAGAGACATCCATGGTTTACTGAGCAGAGTCTGAGAGCAGCCTCTTGCTGTATGTGGCAGACAGTGGGCAGGACAAGGCAGAAGCCTGAGCTTCTTGGGGGCAGGATGCTACTCTGTAAGGGGAATTGACATCACGTGGGCTCTTCAGTTAGCAGGGGACTAAGCCCTATAATTAAGAGGACTGGAGAGTCACGTGAGTACAGCAGGGACTGCACAAGCAGGGAGTATATGGAGAGCAAGAGAACAGCCACCTCGCATGGCCTGACCATAGAGCATTCAAGAAAGACATATATGTACACAGGCGTTTGGAGGTTTAATCAGAAGACAGGCACCACGTCATTTCTGCTGCATTCCGTTGATCCATTCAAGGCACATGTCTGTCCAGGTTCAAGGATCAGGAAATAAAGCAACCTCTTGGTGCTCAGAGCCGCAGAGACACATTGCATAGGTGCATGACCATTTTTGCAGTTAACTTATCACAACCTCTGTCCCTTTCTGTATTGAAATTCCTCAAAGACTTGGCCACATTTCTCACACTCTGTTTATCAGTGTACATCCCACAGAGGACACTTCCCATAAACCTCCCCCAAGTCCCCACAGGACAAGGTGCTGGTGATTGTCTCAGTCCATTCAGGCTGCTATAACAGAATACCACAGACTAAGTGCCTAATAAACAACCTAAATTTATTTCTCATGCTTCTGGAGACTGGAAAGTCCAAGATCAAGGTGGGAGCAGATTCGGTGTCTGGTGGGAGCTTGGTTTATGGAGGCTATCATCTCTCTCTGATCTCACATGGTAGAAGGGGTGGAGGAGCTCTTGGGATCTGTTTCATAAGGGCACTAACTCTATTCATGTGGGTTCTGCACTCCTGACTTAGTCAACTACCAAAGGCCCCATCGCCCCATCATCTCAGGGACTGAGATTTCAATTTCAATTTTGAGAGGACACAAACATTCAGTCTATAGTAGTTACTTTGACCATCATATTCATTTATGACAAATCTGGTCAGCCAGAAGATCTACTGGCTCATGTGGGAATAGAACCACAGCCACCGCAAACAGGTTAATTGGTTACAAAGTAATATTTATATCAGTCATTACACAACCCTGGCTGCACAAGAGAATCAAATGTGGTGTTTTAAAAATAATGGATGCCTACCAGGGACAATTCAATGAGAATATCTGAGGTTGGAGACTGTCCAGATGTCAGAGCTTCACGGGTTACTCTACCGCATAGCTGTGATTGAGAATGACTGAACTATCAACCCCCCTATCCATCTAACAGAACTGTGGTTCTCAATATTGAGGGCACATCAGAATCACCTAGAGAGCTGTGAAATAGACTGCTGGGCTCCACAACCCAAGTTTCAGAGTTATCAGATCTGTCCAGAATGGGGCCCAGGTGATGCTGAAAAAGAACTGTTCCAGGGACCACACCTTGAGAATCACTGTTATAAAGGAACGTGGTCTATTGGCCTCCTAAAAGTGCACCATCTCAGAGACATATTTGTCCCCAGTACTGCCAAGAAGGCAGAAGAGTCTATTTTATAGACCTGTAGTAATTCCAGGAGAGGAAAGGACGGTTTCCCCTACAACTATCATGTGTGGGTTCCACATTCAGCGATTCTGATTAAACCGGGACCTGAGCGTTGCAGAGATTAGAATTTGTCCCAGGTGATTCCAACGTGCTGCCAGGATGAAGAGCTACAGCCTCGTCATTTCCTATACCTTGTCCCAGAATCAGCATCATCAACCTTACCTGAGAACTTGCTAAAAATGCAAACTTTTAGGCTCCACCCCAGACCTACAGAATCAGAAACTTGGGGGGTGGAGCCCAGGAATCTGTTATAACAAGCCCTTCAGGTGATTCTGGTAAATGCTAATGTTTGAGAGCCTGTGTATTAGTGTATAGTAACAAAGAAAGGAAACAATTAGTGCCAAGTGAGTGACACACGGATTCCAAGCCCCATCCGTATTATGAGAAAGTCATGCTAGGAGTTCACTGGAATTGGGCCACTAAGGAGAGGTAAGATCTGAGTGAGCAGGAAGAAGATGGGCCTCCAATTGCCCTTGTCAAAAGAAGTATGTGACCATGTGTGCTTGGTGGGTGGAGGGGGTCAGAATCTGCAGGTGGTCCCAGGGCAATACGCTGACCACACTGCAGGTGCAGGCAGTTTGGACAGTGAAGTAGCACAGTGGTTCCCAACCTTTTTGGCATCAGGGATCAGTGTTGTGGAAGGCAATTTTTCAATGAGCCAGGGAGCAGGGGGATGGTTTGAGGATGATTCAAGCATATTACTTTAATTGTGCACTTTATTTCTATTATTATTACACAGCTCCACATCAGATCTCCAGGCGTTTAGATCCCGGAGGTCAGGGGCCCCTGAAGAAGTAGAGGGAAATAATCCCATATTGGATCACAGACTGTTTCAGAATTTCAAGAAGAGATGGAAAGCTGCATTATATGGTTGTTCCAATATCCAAGCCAAAGCAACAAATTACCTTCAGAATCCCAGGTACCTTCAGGAAGTTGGAAACAAAATCAGTGGCAGAGAGGTGAATTCTCTTGCTATGGAAGAAAGGAGGAAGGAATGGCTCATTGTGAAAACATGATCCTGCCCCTTTCAGAGAAAATAGATAATGCCAGGGGCCCTGTTTCCTTTCCTCATTCAACAAGCTTCACAGAGTGCTTCTCATATGCCAGGGATCATGTTAGTCATTGGAAATACATCTGGAAACAAAACGCAATCCCTGTCTAGGCAGAGAGGAAGAGTCAAAGGAACCCACAAAATGCATATTACTTGAAGGTGTTTCTTCATTCCCAGGGTCTTTAAAAAGGCACTCTTTGCTAGCAGGGTCTTTGAAAAGGCACTCTATTCAGATTTAGGTACCTAAACCCTACCCCTCATCCATCTTCCCCTCTGAGATGCCCCCAAGGAGCTACACACAAGGAACAATGGATAAAACAGGAAAAAACACCCATGGGCATACAGCCAAAGATGCTCAATGCATGGTTTTTTTGGTGATAAAATTCAATCAAGGACCCAGATTCTTGGCCAAGATGAGTGATTCTATTCCACTTCCTTAAATCCAGAAATATTGATTTCCCAGAGAGAGTACAATTCAAATTAGCCAATCAGTTGTGGGAATGCTTCCACTACCAGAGATGGAACACTAGCCAAGAAAACTTTACTAGACTGATCTAGACTACCTTGCTGAAGGTTAAGTCAATCCCTTTGGAAAGACAAGGCTACCACGTGGGAGAACATGCAGAAAGTGGAAATATACTTAGCTGCCCTCAAAGAATAAGACCAATCTTTCAGAATAAAACATTCGGAAAAGAGGTAGTGAAGGAGAAAACTGAATTATGAGTACATGCCTTTTAAAGCACAGGACCCTGCCCCACAGTGAAGAGCATTCTGATCAGCATATGAGAGTATAAACATCACCTTTCCTCTTTTTCCTTCCTTAGGACATAGTTACACAAGTGATGAGTGTGGTGATCCTCCTCACAATCTAAAGAATCCAGCCCATGATATAAACCTGTATCAGTCTCTATACATATGTTCTTAACCAAGAACTCACAAATAAGTCTCCTTTATTTCATTATTTATTGGATTGCATCCAACCTCTTGGTTTTAGTTCCATTTTCGTATCGGTGACTTATAAATAGCCATTTCAATCCATACTTCTTCTCTGAACTCCAAACTTACAGAATACATAGCCTCTGTAAGACTTCAGTTCGAAGCATAGAGGCATTTGAAGCTCACCTGGTCTAGAGCTTGGGATCCCTCCACCTGGAGCCTACTCCTTGGCAAATGGCAGCTCTGGCCATCCAGTTACTGCAGTGGCTTCCAGGACACTTACCATTGAAACCTACATGGCCCCAAATGAGCTCAACCCCACAGCCTCACGGATCTTAACCTCCTCTTGTCTTTTCCTTGCTTAGTCTAGCCCAGACAGAGTAACATCTTTGCTGTTTCTGGGAGATATCAATTTTCCTTCTTTATAGTAGTTCATCCTTTACCCCCCTTCTCTCATAGATCCATGTGGATTCCCTCTTCACTATGTTAGGTCTCAGCTCAAATGCCATCTCAATAGAAAAAGTCTTTCCTAATCTTCCTGTCTAAATGAGCTCTTCCCTTAATGTCAGCCCTGTATTTGAGTGAGATTTTTTTTCTTTTATTATACTTATCCAGTATTACACTCACTAGATAACCCCAATGGTGTGATGACTTACCTAGAGCCAGAAATCCTAGAATGCAATGTCAAGTGGGCCTTAAGAAGTATCACTACAAACAAAGCTAGTGGAGGTGATGGAATTCCAGTTGAGCTATTTCAAATCCTAAAAGATGATGCTGTGAAAGTGCTGCACTCAATATGACAGCAAATTTGCAAAACTCAGCAGTGGCCACAAGACTGGAAGAGGTCAGTTTCCATTCCAATCCCAAAGAAAGGCAATGCTCAAACTATCACACAATTGCACTCATCTTACATGCTAGCAAAGTAATGCTCAAAATTCTCCAAGCCACATTTCAATAGTATATGAACCGTGAACTTCCAGATGTTCAAGCTGGTTTTAGAAAAAGCAGAGGAACCAGAGATCAAACTGCCAACATCCACTGGATCATTGAAAAAGCAAGAGAGTTCCAGAAAAACATCTATTCTGCTTTATTGACTATGCCAAAGCCTTTGACTGTGTGGATCACAACAAACTGTGGAAAATTCTGAAAGAGATGGGAATACCAGACCACCTGACCTGCCTCTTGAGAAATCTGTATTGCAGGTCAGGAAGCAGCAGTTAGAACTGGACATGGAACAACAGACTGGTTCCAAATAGGAAAAGGAGTATGTCAAGGCTGTATATTGTCACCCTGCTTATTTAACTTATATGCAGAGTACATCATGAGAAACACTGGGCTGGATGAAACACAAGCTGGAATCAAGATTGCTGGGAGAAATGGCAATAACTTCAGATATGCAGATGACACCATCCTTATGGCAGAAAGCGAAGAAGAACTAAAGAGCCTCTTGATGAAAGTAAAAGAGGAAAGTGAAAAAACTGGCTTAAAGCTCAACATTCAGAAAACTAAGACCATGGCATCTGGTCCCATCACTTCATGGCAAATAGATGAGGAAACAAGGGAAACAGTGACAGACTTTATTTTCTTGGGCTCCAAAAGCACTATAGATGGTGACTGCAGCCATGAAATGTAGACGCTTGCTCCTTGGAAGAAAATCTATGACCAATCTAGACAGCATATTTAGAAGCTGAAACATTACTTTGCTGACAAAGGTCCATCTAGTCAAAGCTATGGTTTTACTGGTAGTCATGTATGGATGTGACAGTTGGACTATAAAGAAAGCTGAGCATTGAAGAATTAATGCTTTTGAACTGTGGTGTTGGAGAACACTCTTGAGAGTCCCTTGGACTGCAAGGAGATCCAACCAGTCCATCCTAAAGGAAATCAGTCCCGAATATTCATTGGAAGGACTGATGTTGAAGCTGAAACTCCAACACTTTGGCCACGTGATATGAAGAACTGACTCATTTGAAAAGATCCTGATGCTGGGAAAGTTTGAAGGCAGGAGAAGGGGATGACAAAGGACGAGATGGTTGGATGGCAGCACCAACTCAATGGACCTGAGTTTGAGCAAGCTCTGGGTGTTGGTGATGGACAGGGAAGCTGGTGTGCTGCAGTCCATGGGGTCACAAAGAGTCGGACACAGCTGAGTGATTGAACTGGACCTAAGTGAGTACTCATCATTATACATTACATTAATTGTTTATTGACTGTATGGAGTGTTTCACCCAACCAAAATACAGACTCCACAACAAAGAGAGCTTTGTTCTTATACCTCCACAGGCCTTGAACAATGGCTGGCATAGAATAGGTATTCAACAAATACTTGCTAAATTAGATTCTCCAGAAAATCTTTCTGACCCAGGGATCAAACCCATGTCACTTGTGTCTCTTGCATTGGCAGACTGATTCTTTACCACTAACACCACCTGGGAAGCCGCTACAAGTAATAAATTATATTTACCAATCGGATCTAGGACATATGCGAATGAGTCTTGAAATGGAGCAGTTTTGCTGTGTACACATAGCATCCCACTCTATGCAGTAAGGAAGGTGGGACAACTGAAGAGCAGTTCAGCTCCACGGCTCTTAGAAATCTCTAGCCAAGCTCAGCATGGACACGCCGATCCTTCACTATACACTCACCTGCTCCCCAGCTCCCCAGATAAGTGGTCTAAGAATGGTACCCATATCTTTGAACACCTTTCCCCCGCCAATCCCAATGAAATGTGTGGTCTGGGAAATGATTCCCCTGCTGCTTCCAGATGCAAGATTCAGACCCTTCCACATGTGTGAAACAAGAATAAAAAAAAAATATTAGACTAACTGAGACATTTTTATGGTTGATGGGAAAACTATAGCACAATAGTTACATTTGGAACGGCCAAGGGAATAGAGGATGAATAATCATCTTAATCCAAAGGAATAAATGTTTATTTCTACTCAAAGCCAATTGAATAAATTATTTGAAAATAACACTGCTAAAGACAGCTAATAAAGCTTGAGAGACTGTGGATTTAATTTGCTAACAATGGGTTTGCTGAAGGATAACATTTTCATCCTTGTATGAGAGCTCATTTTAGCTTCTTGTTGGAATAGTCAGCAGTAATGATGATTAGTTTACTTAAATTCTTTTTCAGAATGTCAGAGGCTCTAGAATGCATTCTATTCTAATGTGACAACCCAAATTTCTATTTAAGCTGAAAAACTATTTGCATATCACTGGAATTAATATCTCAGTTATGGGTGACACAGAATGAACCTCTCTGGTAAAAAACAAAAATAGTAAGCTCAAAAGCGCTTTCTTTTTGCCAAACCCTCTCCACACATAGTCAGCCTCTGAGGGGCGAGTCCAGCCTCATGTGTAAGGCTGCACCCTCCTTGCACTGTCGTTTGCTCAGTCTCCCGTGCGTGAAGAATAAGTAGTGGTGACACTAATCTCTGCAGGGAAGGAAAAAAAAAATAATCCTAATGGCGTTCATTAGGTTCCCTTTCCCTTTTGACCGTCAGATCTAATCACCTCCCTCCTTCATTACTCTCTGTCAGAATAGTAAGTGATAACAAGTTTGATTTTCACCAAATATATTTCCATTTTACTCTCTGACATCATAGTGGCAAGGGTCTGGGCAGACGCCACAGTTTTGTCTACTCACACAACCAAAGCATGGCATCTCAATTGATGACATACACCATCTAATGCCTCCTCCCTAATCTATAATAGGCATTATATTTGATACTCCATTTTGTCACATGAATATTTTTAGCAAAGTCACATACAGAGGAAATTCAGATTTTCATTTGAGTCCCACATCTTAGTTTCATAAAGCCATTTACCATGCTCTCTTCTTCCAACTCCAAAAGCCAAAAAGAACTTTTCCAGGAATATCTTTTTCTCTACAGTAACGTGCACTTTTCCAGTACAGTAGCTTACAATCTAGCAGACCTTTTGAATTTATAGGTGGTAAGAATGTCACAAAACTCCCTGAAAGTATGTCCACAAATCTATGAGACCAAGTATGATGTGTCCTCTAATTCATGTCACACCAAGCCAAACCACAGAGTACATGCCACGTGCAAGGTCCTGGGAAAAGCAATGATAATATTAGACACCACGGAGGGTCATCGAACAAAAAGCTAGGGTTTTATTATTTCTTACAGCATTGGCCTCAGGCTGGCAATAAACAAAGGTGTCATTTAAGAGGTATCATTGGAATATTAGGGGAAAAACACTTTATGCAAAATTGCTTTCCTTACCCACATGGCACAGACTTAGGAATATCAGGAGATGAGGCCTTCAGTTTGAATTCCTCTATAATTCTCATTCAAAGCACCAGTGACCCTGTGCAGTGGAGAAGATGGAGTTAAACCACTCTAATGTCCTTGTCAGTCAGAGATATACATTTCCCTAACGAGAGCGCTAACCAGGACAGTCCTGAGACCTTGGAAACAGCCTGGGGGCCACCTCCTTCCTCTCCTTGGTCCTCAGCGGGGACAAAGTAAAGAAAGCCAACATTCTGAGGACTGAAGCTATGGAAAGGCAGCCACATTTATATCAAACAGTCACCTCCCCATGATGGCTTCCTGCCAGACTCAAATCCCACAAACAAGCATCTGATTCAGGTGGACCCAAATCTGCTACTGTTGGATATTTCTTCCTTCTTTTTTTATTTTCTTTCTTTTTGTTTTTAACCTGTTTTGGGGGAAAACAAAAAACAGCAGAGAGACTGTTTCACACACTGGCTAGCCACCATGTAGAGAGACATACATTGTATTTTTTTCCAAGATTATAAAACCTAGTTCTTAGCTGGCTTCTTTGTGTCTTAGGTTTTTTGCAAACTTTTGATGTTTTCTCTTAACCTGAGAATAGTTCCACCTTTTCCTTGTTCCTGCAAGCTTTATTGAGGTCACCCAACTTCAAAGTTCCTCTCTGTGACTCAAATGGTGACGTTCTCCTGTGTGTGAGTGTCTAGGGGATGCTAGGACAGAGGAATAATACCCTTCTGTAAGGCGATCTGGACTAGAGACAATGCTGTGAATACCAATGGTGATTTGGCATCACAAGCACACCAATAATGTCTCTGAAAGGCATCAGTGTTCTCTGAGATGCTTCCCAGGTATCCTGTTGCAAGATCTAAAGCATCTCATAACTGAATACAGTTGGCCGGTTTGTCTAGAAATGTTAATCAATTTCGCATACAGTCCCTGGATAGCAGTGGAAATTTTCTGTTCAAATCCATCCAACAAGAAGTTAACTGTGGGAAGGCCTGTTCTACACCAACTTTCCCTTCCCTTCACCTGGTTGAAATTGCCACGAGAGGCAACTTCTTGCCTTGACCGCCTGAGGTCAAGAAACCTGTTTGAGCTTGCGAATAAATCAATTTGTGCACAGCTGCCCCCACCTAAGGATTTCAGAAGTAATCTCCCCCCACCCCTTGGAACTTATCAAGAGGCATCTTTAAGGTGATTCAAGAAGTGAATTTATCTGATGCCTGCCCCGCCTCTCTACCCCAAACTGGACAAGTCAAAACATACAAGGCATGAAAGGGAAAAAGGAGAAAAGCGTATTGGAAACAGACTGTCAGTCTTTCAGGGGGGAACAAGCAGAGCAGAATCAGCAACCAAAGAGACACTGCCTCTGCAAAGAGCATCACCTGGGCATGCACTGTGGCCAGAAGGGTAGGGAGACTTTCACTAGTCTTTTTATTTTTAAATTTATGTTTTAATTGGAGTATAACTGCTTTATAGTATTGTGTGGGTTTCTGCTGTACAACAACATGAATCAGCTACATGTATACATATATCCCCTCCCTCTTGAGCCTCCCTCCCTCCTCTGCCCCCAACCCATAGGTCATCACAGAGAACCCAGCTGAGCCCCCTGTGCTACACAGCAGCTTCCCATTAGCCATCTATTTTACGCATGGTAGTGTGTATATATGGATGTAAATCCGACTCTTCCAACTCATCCCATCCTTTCCTCCCCACCCTACCCTGTGGCTCATTTTTTACATCTGCATCTCTATTCCTTGCCCTGCAAATAAAGTTGGTGGCAGAGAGAATTTCCTTTATCATTTCTAAAAAAAAAAAAAAAAAAAAGGCATTTCCTTGACTGAAAAGCCAAGAGATATGCTTCTACTCATATAACCAGATCTTCACTGATCATTTAATTATTGTGTTTGCCTCTTTTCTCTTGTTAGTCACCAAACCGGGGAGATAGTCTGATGGAGTGGTTAAGTAGATTCAAATCCCAAAGGCATCCCTTACCAGCTGTGTGACTCGGGGAAGTCATTTAACTTCTCTGTGCCTTACTTCCTCACTTATAAAACAAACATAAGACCAGTGCTTGCCTCCTGCCATAGCTGGAGGGCTAAATGTGATAACCTACATAAAGCTGTCAGACCAGTGCTGGCACTTAGTAAATGCTCAATAAACATTAGCTGCTATGATTATTCCCAAGGGAAGGGCAGAAGTAGTCAAAGTGCAGACCAGATGAACCACCTGAGACGGCATCACTATATGGAGCTGGTTGTCTTGGTCCAAAGCATTTGTCTGTCTACACTGGAGGCCAAACATGATCATGGGGGAGGCTCCATGTGGGGTGAAGGACATCCAGAAAATGGCTGGAGGACAGCATGTGTGCTCACTGGCAGGCTGCTAACTAGCCAAACCTCTGGAAAGTAGCAACACCCACTTGGCAAAACAGGCACTATCTGCATTATTGAAAACATCTTAGGAGTATAATAAATAAAATACATTGTGTTTCCATAGCCTGAACTTGTAATTCTGTTGGCCAGGAACTGTCAGAAAGAGAAGATTAGTGAGTGCAATAATGCTTAACAAAGTGAGGCTGATGAAAGAAGAGCTACAGCGAGTAGCCCGGCTCTGAACAATAAAACACTTTTAATTGGGACAAGGAAGGCACTTCCCAAAACGTCCTGGGTCCTGGCAGGGCACACATGCCACAGTTTGGGACCAGAAATGTTTTGCCGTGCCATCACCCGCCTGGAGAGACACACAGGTCCTGGTCTGTTTTGTGGCTGTATGAGGTGGATCAACAGCAGTGGAAATTCTCAGACCTGCCAATGTGAAAGGCAAGCACAGACACTGCTCAGGCAAAATGTCGGGCAGTCTGGCAGCTCCCCAGGTTTCACAAGATTGCGGTGCTGGGGCTCTGGGGCCATGGCCTTCTGAACTGGCAAAGGCAGCGGAGTGCCAAACGGACCCGGATCTGCTGATGCCAGGGACAGAGCCCATGGCTGGCTGGCACAGTCCAAGAAATGCTGCTTGCAAAGTGGTGGAGGAAATGATATATGTGCCTTTACTGAGTGGGATTTATCACTGACCTAGAAGTCAGTGCCTTAGGCAGCCCAAGAAGCAACAATTTTAAGAGCAAAAGAGAACAACTAAACATAAGCACCGAGAAGCCAGGACTCAGTTGTAAGGCTGGGTTTTCTGTGGCTTTAGATTCAGGTAGGACGAAGATCAGACACATTGGATGGTCCACATCCACAGAGGGTCAAGCTAGCACACCCTAGTGATGATGAAAGGTTCAATGAAGGACCACATTAGCTCAGTTAATCAAGCATCTTACCATATGAATTCATGCATTGAGAGCCACGTAAGCAGAAAAGTGCTTACAAAAGGGATTTGAGTTTACCATGACCTACACGCAAAAGCTCACTATCTAAGCAAGGGTAAATTTAAAGGAAGGGAATTAAATGGAGAGGCTAGTGGCAAAACACAAAAGTAAAAGGAATGTCAACTTGACTCTCAGATGATGCCAGTTGTCAAGATTAACTGGGAAAAGATACCATTTGTTCATCCAGTGTCAACTGAACCTCGCCTGATTAAACCAAAGCTGTCCCGAGGATGGACAGTATCCATCTTTTGTTCTCAGTTTCTTAGAGAAGAATGTTAGCCAAATGCCAGCTGCCAGTATCCTTGTAATCATCGCCACGCTGCGTTGCCATCTCTGCCCTCTCTACTCCCAACAGTCCCTCCTGCAGGACCGTCACCTTCACCATCATCCTCTTTTCCACTCTCACGTTCACTTCTGCCAGCGCCTCCATCTTTCTTGTCTTCAACCCACTGCCATCTTCACGTCCCAGGTACCAGTACCAGCTCCAACGACTCTTCGACCACTACCATCCCCTTCCATCATCACCTCCCCACTGTCACCAGCTCCACTCTCACCACCCTGCAACCACCATCACCGTTTGCCACCTCCCCCTACTCCATCAATACCCCTTATCAACGCCACCACCATCACGTCTGTTACCTCATCACCTTCCGCCCCCCCTCACTTCCGCCTCCCCTCACTTCCGCCTCCCCTCACT
>SJXQ01013075.1:0-130582 GCA_006408695.1 Aepyceros melampus | reverse complement strand
CGCCACCACCGCTGCTTCCACAAGTTCAGCACTATCGTCACCTTCTCCACGTTCACCATCTTACCCCAAACTACATCCACTTCCTCTGCCACCACCACCTCGATCTCTGCTTCCTCCCTCACCACCTCTCCCCATCTCCATTACAGCCTCCACTAACTCCAGCAACACCCGCACTCCCACTACGGATACGACCACCTCCAGCCCGACGTCCTCCATACCTTCTCTGTCGCCACCTCTACCTTCACCGTCACGGCCACCTCCCCCGCTGTCAGCCCCCAGCACGTCACCCCCAACACTACTGTCACTACCTGCAGCATCACCACCTCCATCGCTACGTCCTCTGCTACTGCTAGTGTATCTGTCAGCCAGGAGCTAGTGGAAGTATGTTATAACTATTACCTTTATTTGATTCCCACAGAAAGTCTGTGAGGTGAGCATTCCACTTCCCATTTTACAGATGAAATTCAGAAAAGTTATGTCGCTTACTCCAAATCAAACAGATGCAAAGAAAGCAAATTTCTACTCCAAATGTGTCTACGGCCATGTTTCTCTGTTCTACTGAATCATGACCATTTTATAAAAAGAAAGTCACTATAAACAGAGTAACTCTACTTTCTCCACATATTGTAAAGGCACAACAGAATGCAGTAAGTATTAAGGGCAGAGAAGTAAGGATGTAACTCATGGGTGGCCATCCCCTTCCAGCACCTAGTCCAGACTCAGCCGATGCCTAAGTCAGGCTTGGCCCTGGAGAAGACACAAATCTATCACTCAAAGATTCAAAACTATCAAAAATCCCTGGTTTGATAATAGTTCATGTAATTCACCTCATCTCTTTCAACCAAGATTTGTTTATTTCAATGAAATTAATGGGTATTTTGAAATGGAAAGCATTCTTTCAGAAATAAAACCAAATAAAACATAAAAACACATATGCTGGCCACTAAGATGTATCTACAAGTCCATATACTGTATAAGGAAAATGAATTGCTTATTTCCTCAATATGGTGTGGTTTTAATAATTATCCATATAAATTGCAAGAAAAGGAAATATTATCATTGTTTGCCTATCCCATAATATTTAACTGACTTCAGGGATTAAAAAACAAAAGATATCATGCACCTTATCTTAGAGTCTCTAGTTATCTCTCAAATGATAAACTATTTCCATAGTCTGTCAATCTTAAAACCCAGGCAGAATCATTGCATGAAATAGAGGAAAGAATCTCAACTTCAAAGTCAAGCAAAACTGAATTCTGATAGTTTTGTTACTTATTAGCTCTGCTACTCTGGCCATTTATTTAACCCAGATTTCCTAGCTGGTAGGCTGTGGTGGCATATGACTACAACACACGTGCTAAGATATTGATGTCCTCAGCCATAGGGATGGGTTGATTGGCCTGGGGACCCATAACCTTAAGCCTCCCTCACTTCCTCCCATGGTCAGGACGACTGGTATCACATTCCATGTGGGTCAGGACCTGGAAAATATTCAGAAGCACCAATAATCTGTAATCCTCAGGCCCTTCATCTATGAGGTAGACAGGAGTACCCCCACTGAGAAGGCTACTAGTAAGATACATAAAGAAAAGAGCATAGCTCACGAACCCACAGTGTTGATATTCCCCCCAAATTCAATATATTAGGTTTGCACCTCATTGCCTTTTCTTATAATTCTTACAGTACAATCAGCTCATCAAGAAATGGAATGGCCTCGGACTTCCCTGGTGGTCCAATGGATGCCACTCTCCCAATGCAGGAGGCCCAGGTTTGACCTCTGGTAAGGGAATTAGATCCCGCATGCCAAAGATCAAAGATGCTGCGTGGTGCAACTAAGACCCGGTGCAGCCAAAATTTTTTTTTTTTTTTTGAAGAAAAAGAAATGGAATGGCCTGACCTTGAGTGCTGAGGAAAGTGAGGAGACTGCACTCCCTTCGGCTGATAGGTGGACAATGATCAATGTGGTAACTACTGTGTACAAAGTACAGTGTGGCTGGGGGCACAAAACACATGCTCTTTCCACACCGTATTTACTGCTAGGCATGCAAGTTCTTACAAAAATGTTAAGAACTCCCAAATTTAATGTCTCTATTATTGATTGTAGCCTGAGCTCCAGATCCAAAATTCAAACTTCTTTCTGGACACAGCCACATATATTACACATGAGCATCTCAACTCTTCCACCTACCAGCCACCCCAAACAAGGCACCTTTGCTCCCATTTCTCATCTGAACTAATTGGCATCATCATCCAGTGTATCCTCACCGTACACCACACCACATGCCTCTTCATCATACCACCCTGGCAAATCCTGGGATTCTCCTTTACAAAACCTCAAACATCCTTTACACACCCACTGTCCCAGCTCCTGTCTCACATTATTTCTCCCTGGCCTATTATTATATTAATCTTCTCAATGGTGAGCGTGCCTTGGATCCCTCCTGATCCCCATTAATTCTATAGTATATTTCACCTTTAATGGTTTATAATGAATGAGTCATCCTAAAATATGCATGTTGTCTTTGAACACAATCTTTCAATCTTCTTATGACCACACCCTTTAAAATGTGACCGTACCTCCTGCATCAAAAAGAAAAAGCTAGCAAAAATAAGCAAATGGGACTACATCAAGCTAAAAAGCTCTGCACAGCAAATGAAACCATCAACAAATGAAAAGTCAACCTACAGAAAAAAAGAATATATTGGCAAACCATGTATCTGATAAGAAGTTAATACATAAAATATGTAAGAAACCTCTCACAACTCAACAGAGAAAACTTTTTCAGGACAAACTGAATAAACATTTTTCCAAAGAAGGCATACAGATCTCCAACAGGTACATGAAAAGGTGTTCAACATCATTAATCATTAGAGAAATGCAAGTCAAAGCCAAAATTACATGTATTAGAGTGACTTTTATAAATAAAAAAACAAGTGAAGGTAGGGATGGTGATGGTGAAAAAAGAATTCTTCTACACTGTTGTTGGGAATGTAAACTGGCACGGACATTATGGAAAACAATATGTAATTTCTTTGAAAATTAAAAACACAACTACCAGGGATCCAGCAATCTTACAACTAAATATATTTCCAAAGGAAATGAGCTGCATGCCCATGTTTGTTGCGGCATTATTTACAAGAGCCAAGATATGGAAAACACCCGAAGTATTTGTCTAGGATGTGTAGATAAAGACAGTATTTTACATATATAGACATCACAAAAGCATCCAAGCATGAATTCTAAGCCTGAAGGCCTTGCTTCTGCTTCTTCTCCACTGAGATCCTTTATTCTCCAAGTGAATAAGCCCACACTTAAATAAACCCACTTCCTGCTCTGCAGGAAGGTGGAGACAAGGACAGCAGAGATGAGCTTCTCCAGGGGATGCCTTCCTAGATCACCCGGGAGCAGCCAGCCCAGGTGATGGTCATAGGTAGGTGAACAAACTCAGCCAAGGCCAGAAGAACCACCAGCAGAGAAAAAGCCCAAACTACTGACTCTCAGAATCAACAGCTAAACATTAATTGGTTGTTTTAAGACTAATTTTTATCTGTTTTGAGCTCCTCCATTGTGGAAGAAACAGACTAAAATTGGCCTGATAGATTTGCTTTTCCAGTTTTATCTCCTATTTTTTCCATCTTTTCTACAAGCCACCACTACTAGATCAGATGCAAAACTTGTCAGTTTTCACATACTTTACCAATGTTTGCAAATTTTTTATCCTTGTTATTATTATTTTTCTGTAAGTTGATTTATATCTGACATTATTCTTACTTAAGCTTCTCCCTAACATGAAGCAACCATAACTTTAATGGACTAGTCCCATTTTTAGAGCATATTAAAATAATTCATAATTTTTAAAATGAATATATACACATTAAGATAAAATGATGTTCTTCCAAGTCCTATGCGGTACATTCACTAGAACATGATAAGTATTATACTTCTCTCAGACTTTTTTCATGTGTCTTGAATTCTCATGTAGATTGTGACCCAGTGTATGACAGAGGTCACCTTTAACTTGATGTCCAATTAGTCATTAAATAGTTTTGAACTTCAGGTGGATCCAGAGTTTTAAGACACTTGAAAGACAAAAACAAGGAATTTGATTTCTGTGGAAATTCTTATATCATGAGTATAACAGACTAAACATTAGGGGAAATTGGAAACAAAGGGACCAGTCAGGAAACAACTTCAGTATTCTAGGAAAGAGACTAAAATGACAGGTAAATGAAAAAAGAGGTAAAAATCACCTGAAATGAATTGAATGAAGCAGCAGAGGAAAACTGAGTGTTGATAATATTTTAAAAGGGTCAGGAGAGGGAATCAATCATGTGTGAATGATGGTGAAGGGAATCTTATGTATTGTTGAGTTAGAATACTGAAAAATAAAGAGTTGAAGATAATTCTGAAATTTTAGTTGTGATATAAATTTATTAATAAGGTTAAGAGGAAGAACAGATTCGGTAGATATCAAAGTGTTAAAGAGGTCAATAATGGTGAAGATGCTGGCTTTTATTTTAGATGAGATTTTTGTGCCAGGGCATAAGCCTAAGAGAATCAAGACCAGCCAGTCGATCCTAAAGCAAATCAACCCTGGATATTCATTTGAAGGACTGATGCTGAAACTCTAATGCTTTGGCCACCTGAAATAGAAGAGCCAACCTATTGAAAAAAAAGTCCTGATGCTGGGAAAGATTGAGGGCAGGATAAGAGAGGGCAACAGAGGATGAGATGGTTGGATGGCATCACTGACTCAATGGACATGATTTTGAGCAAACTGCGAAGACAGTGAAGGACAGAGAAGCCTGGCATGATGCAGTCCATGGGGCCACTAAGTGTAGGAAAGGACTTAGTGACTGAACAAACAAACCATAAGCCTAATATTTGATAAACAAGTGGATGAAGAGAATAGTTTTTGAGAGGAATTGATGGAGAAACTCCAGAGAGATTAACATAGCTAAGATGGAGCACCACATGGACTTAATCTGATTTTATCTTGTGGCACAATTTTGCATTTCTTCTTCAACATTATTAACTATTGAATTAAAGGACAATTTTTGTTTTTTTCATTTAATTTTTGTTCATATCCCAAATCTAAATCTATGAGCAAGAAATATATGTTTGTTAGTGTAAGCCATGAGAATCTGAGGCTGTTTGTGGTATGGTATTAACAGCAGCAAAATTTGACTAATACACTGCTTCTCAGAAGGAATTAATAGCTGATTGACTACATGTATTAAAAAAAGAGAATCAGATTACCTTGAAATTTAGAAACTAGGTGATTAAAGAATGTGTCACTTCCATAATGTACTCATGTACTAAGTAAACATTTATATCTTTCTTTTCATTTTTCCTTAATGATAGTATTTTTAAAATTTTATGCATGTGTAATAGTAAGTAACATTATATTCTTAGAAGAGTTCCAAATATACTGTGGGTTACATACCCTGATAAGAATGTTATGAAAACTATGGATGCTTCCTTGAAAAATAAAACAAAACAGCAAACAACATTCCATAAATCATATTCTTACAACCCCTAAACTGAGAAGAGCATTAAAAATAAAATAAAAAGCTTTTGTTGATTTTCTCCCTACTGGATATTAGAACTTTCTTTACCTCTCTGCTATCTGACTGTAGCATTTAGATTGTGAACAGAGAAGACTGGGTCTCCTGATTCAGAAGAGAGCTATAAAATGTGTCTCTTTGCTATTTGAAAGAACCAGTGAAGATCATGTTTGGGAGAGTGAGTTCAGTTCAGTTCAGTCACTCAGTTGTGTCCGACTCTGCGACCCCATGGACTGCACCAAGCCAGACCTCCCTGTCCATTACCAACTCCCAGAGTTTACTCAGACTAATGTCCATTGAGTTGGTGATGCCATCCAACCATCAATCGTTCCCAGCATCAGGGTCTTTTCAAATGAGTCAGTTCTTCACATCATGTAGCCAAAGTATTGGAGTTTCAGCTTCAGCATCAGGCCTTCCAATGAATATTCAGGACTGATTTCTTTTAGTATGAACTGATTGGATCTCCTTGCAGTCCAAGGGACTCTCAAGAGTCTTCTCCAATACCACCATTCAAAAGCATCAATTCTTCGGGGCTCAAGTTTCTTCACAGTCCAACTCTTATATTCATACATGACCACTGGAAAAACCATAGTCCCAACTAGATGGACCTTTGTTGGCAAGATCTTCCAAAGAGTAAACATCTTTTAATTTCATGGCTGCAGTCACCATCTGCAGTGATTTTGGAGCCCCAGAAAATAAAAGTCGGCCACTTTTCCCACTATTTCCCCATCTATTTGCCATGAAGTGATGGGACCAGATGCCATGATCTTAGTTTTCTGAATGTTGAGCTTCAAGCCAACTTTTTCACTCTCCTCTTTCACTTTCATCAAGAGGTCTTTAGTTCTTCACTTTCTGCCATAAGGGTAGTATCATCTGCATATCTGAGGTTATTGATATTTCTCCCAGAAATCTTGATACCAGCTTGTGCTTCATCCAGCCCAGCATTTCTCATGATGTACTCTGTATATAAATTAAATAAGCAGGTGACAATATACAGCTTTGACGTACTCCTTTTCCTATTTGGAACCAGTCTGTTGTTCCATGTCCAGTTCTAACTGTTGCTTCCTGACCTGCATACAGATTTCTCAGAAGGCAGGTCAGGTGGTCTGGTATTCCCATCTCTTGAAGAATTTTTCAGAGTTTGTTGTGATCCACACAATCAAAGGTTTTGGCATAGTCAATAAAGCAGAATAGATGTTTTTCTAGAACTCTCTTACTTTTTCGATCATGCAGCAGATGTTAGCAATTTGATCTCTGGTTCCTCTTCCTTTTCTAAATCCAGCTTGAACATCTGGAAGTTCACAGTTCATGTATTATTGAAGTTTGGTTTGGAGAATTTTGAGCATTACTTTGCTAGCATATGAGATGAGTGCAACTTTGTGGTAGTTTAGTTTGTAGATAATGGCATTCATTAATTTTCAATCTATTCACTGAAAAGTACATTGGAGAATAAAGGAAGCTTGAGAGTAAAAATTGTTTAAGTTGCTCTCCTCAAAAGAATACAGAGAAAGATTTAATAGAAAATTTTTGTTTGGTATAAACTTACAACAGTATGACTATTCCAAATTAGCAGTTTTCTGTCTGAGCCTATCTTTAAAAGGAAGAGCTGTAGGCAGTATAAAAGATATGAAGACTTGTCTTTTTAAACTAATATGAAGATGATAGAGCCTCTCACAGAATTCCTTGCAGTCTTCTCACATCTTTCCAGAATTAGATGTTTGACATGAGACACACCCAAAAAGGTCAGAAGGATGGAACTTAACCAAGAGAAGCTAGTCATGTATTCAAAAGTCTCCTCAGCTCATTCTGAGTTGACCCCATCTAACAAGTTTTCACTTGTTCCTTTGACACTGGGAATCTACATGTAATAATTTTTACTTGAAAGGTAGAAGTTACATTTTCAACAATATGAGAAATTTCTTAAAGCAGCAAAAATAAAATTGGTCTTTGCCTTGGCCTGCCACCATTACTTCATTGCTATGACATATGACATCATAGTTAGTCCTCAGAGTCCAGGGTGTTTCTAATGAGCTGGAGTTGGAAGGGTCCCAGTGGAATGCAGTGAACCAAAAGAACCACTGTTCTTTCAGATTCCAACATGATATTAGAAGGGAAAACAAAGAGCTCTTCAAGAGCCAGAGGTCAATCTGTTAAGTAAGTTGTATATTAAAAAGTGGCAGTAATGAATAGGAATGGCCAGTGTCAGAGTATGCAGGTAATTGTCACCTATCTCTGCTATATTATCACTTCTACTTTACCAGTAATGGTAATGGATATGCTGCTGCTGCTGCTGCTGCTGCTAAGTCGCTTCAGTCGTGTCCGACTCTGTGCGACCCCATAGACAGGGGCCCACTGTCTCTGGGATTCTCCAGGCAAGAATACTGGAGTGGGTTGCCATTTCCTTCTCCAATGCATGAAAGTGAAGAGCAAAAGTGAAGTCGCTCAGTCGTGTCTGACTCTTAGCGACCCCATGGACTGCAGCCCACCAGGCTCCTCCACCCACAGGATTTTCCAGGCAAGAGTACTGGAGTGGGGTGCCATTGCCTTCTCCAATGGATATGCTACTTTCAACATACTCTGATAAATTCATATGTCATCACCTGACTTGAGATCCTTATCACAAGATTGCCTCAAACAAAATATTATTACAGTTTTCAGTGTGTATGTTATTAAAAATATATTTAAATTTTTTAATTATTTTAAACTATATATAGAAAATAACTATATATCAAAAATAGATGGGGAAATGGTGGAAACAGTGACAGATTTTATTTTCTTGGGCTCCAAAATCACTGCAGATGATGACTGCAGCCATGAAATTAAAAGACACCTGCTCCTTGGAAGAAAAGCTATGACAAACCTAGATAACCTATTAAAAAGTAGATTTATCACTTTGCTGACAAAGGTCCATAAAGTCAAAGCTATGGTTTTTTTCAGTAGTCATGTAAGGGGTGAGAGCCAGAACACAGAGAAGGCTGAATGACTAAGAATTGAGGTATTGGGCGAGACTCTTGAGAGTCCCTTGGACAGCAAGGAGATCAAGCCAATCAATCCTGAATATTCATTGGAAGGACTGATGCTGAAGCTGAAGCTCCAATACTTTGGGCACCTGATGCGTAGAGCTGATTCATTAGAAAAGACCCTGATACTGGGAAAGATTTAAGGTAGGAGAAGAAGGGAGCAATAGAGGATGAGATGGTTGGATGGCATCATTGACAAGAGATTGAGCAAGCCTGGGAAATGGTGAAGGACAGGGATGCCTGGCATGCTGCAGTCCATGAGGTCTCAAATAGCTGGACATGACTGAGTAACTGAACAACAACAAAATAGAAAATAAATTAAAAAAAAGAGTTAAATATTACCCAGAATATGAGTTAGGCCCCTTTTTGCTCCTGGGCACACAGGACCCACTGAGGGGCATCCACCTTTCATAGCATCCATGTAAGCCATAAACTACTTTTTCCCTCTGGAAATGTATTACATCAAGACAGTCCAAAGGCTACCCCCAACATCAGCATACCCGAGGGCACAAGATTTAACAGGACCTCCTTCCATAAGCTTCCTTGGCATCTCAGATGGTAAAGAATCTGCCTGCAATGCAGGAGACCTGGGTTTCATCCCTGGGTTGCAAAGATCCCCTGGAGAAGGAAATGACAACCCACTCCAGCATTCTTACTTGGAGAATCCCATGGACAGAGGAACCTGGTGGGCTATATCCATAGGGTCACAAAGAGTGACCTGAGCAACTCATACTTTCACTTTCTTTTCCTTCCATAAGCTAAAATCATAGAAATGGACATGGGTATCTTATTCCTAATCCCATCACACAGACCCCTAATCTTCAGTCAGGGAAGCTGGACAAGTTTATTGTCTTCAACATCTCCAAACAAAAATGACTAATAACATGCAATTTCCAGATACACCCACAAATCTCAGGACAAACCTGTTCAAAACATACCCTTCCAGGAGAAGTCTGTGACAAGGGGCACCAGGGCTGGATGTTACTTACCTCTAGGGTTTACAAAAATGCTCCAGAAATGTGTCTGCCCATGATGAGACCACAATTAGAGTGAAAGAATTTGGTGCAACTATATTAAAAAATGACAGAACAAATTGAGAAACAACTAGGAATATACAAATGTGAATGTAACAATAGTTTTGATATAATGGATGCAGACAGAGACCTTTATACTTAGAAATAAAGACCATGCATATTTTAAATTTTGTCATGGAAAAATTCCAAATATACATAGAGGCAGTACATAGAGTAAGCAGCTTTGACAGGTTAAGACTGTACCAGTCTTATTTTCTCTATTTCTCACCCTAACTTCTCCTATTCCATTCACTCTATACTTTATGGAGTCATAAAATACATTCTTTTGAAACTCCTGTAGTAAATTTATTGCAAAGACGGCCCCAATTCTTCACATACCCATCCATACATTTGCCCTTTTCCATGTGACCATCAGTGCCCTCCCAACATGGGCAGCACAGACATAGACATGCAATTTATTTTAGCCAAAATTATCTTAACAGAAATAGCAGAGGACTGAAATCGTGTTTCTGTCTTCTCTGTTTCTGCCATTCCCATGAGAAAATGCCTGGGCTAGCTGACTGGAGGTTGAAAGTCCCAGTTACCCCTTGTTGAGGCTAGCCTAAATTAGCCAATAGCCAGCCAACTTCCAGATCATCAAATAAGCCTCGCCAAAATCAGAAGAATGTTCTAGCCAACCATCCCTGGACTATGAGCAACATGTGCTATTATTACATGTAACTGTGGATTTATAGATGTTTCACAGCATTATTTTGACAATAAATACGTGACACAGAACCTATGGAATATTTATAAATATTATGTATTTCTGGTCAAAACACAAAAAGAAGCACACAAAGGAAAACACCCCTCATACATTCAGAAAATGGTAGACAGATAGATAATCTTTTTCATCAGTCAAAACAAATACCAGCTAGCAAACTATGCATAAAGATCAGAAGAGAAGGTAAGTGAAAACAGAGAGAACAGAGTAAGGCTAACAGGGCTAGTTTTGAGCTCCGGTCTGGGCAGAGAGAATGCAGTCGGAATGCAGTCTCCTCAGGGAAATGTGGCCTGTGCCCACCCAGAGACGACAGCCAGGGTCACTGTGTGAGGCAGGGGGCTGGTACACAGCTCCTGGAGAATGAAAACTGGCTGAGAAAAGCAGCTACTGGCTCAGTGGTAAAGAATCTGCCCGCCAATGCGGGAGACACAGTTTGATCCCTGGATCAGGAAGATCCCCTGAGGAGGAAACAGCTACCAGTATTCTTGCCTAGAGAATCCCATGAACAGAGGAGTCAAGAGTCGGATATGACTGAAGCGACTTAGCAGCAGCTGCTGCCCTTTTCTTGTCTACCACCCATATGATGATGATCAATTGATTCCAAAAAGAGTGCCAAGACAATTCAATGGGTGAAAACAATAGTCCTTTTAACAAATGATGCTGGATCAACTGAATATCCAATGAACAAGAATAAAATTATACTCCAATCTCACACCGTAAGTGAAAAAATGTCCTCAAAATGAATCAAAGATGTAAATGGAAGACTTAAAGCTAGAAAACTCTTAGAAGGAAACAGTGTAAATCCTCATGCCCTTGTATTAGACAGCAGTTTCATACACATGACCCCAAAAGCATAAGCAACCAAAAATATAAAAACAAATTGAACTTCATGAAAATTTAAAACTTTTGTACTTCAAAGGACATTATCAAAAAAATGAAAAGACAGCTTACAGAATGATAGAAAATATTTGCAAGTCATATATCTGATAAGGATCGAGCATCCAGAGTAAAGAATAAAGAGCTCATATAATGCAACAATAAAAAGAGAACCCAACTTAAATATGAGCAGAGGACTTGAACAGACATTTCTCCAAAGAAGATACACAATTATAGTAGGTACATTTAAAGATATTTAAACCAAACTGTGATATGTCTTTACACCCACTAGTATGTATAATAATCAAAAAGATAAATAACAACAAGTATTATCTAGGATGTGGAGAATTTGGAACCCTCAGGCACTGCTGGTGGGAATGTAAACTAATGCAGCTATCTTGGAAAACAGCTTGGCAGTTTGTGAAAAAGTTAAACATAAAATTATCATATGACTCAGCAATTCTATCCTTAGGTATATAACCAAGAGAATTGGAAATATCTATTCACATAAAGACAAATGCTCGTAGTGGTATTTTTCACAATAGCCAAAACAACTCAAATGTCCATAAACTGATGAATGGACAAACAAAATATGGTATTATCCATTAATAAAAGATTATTCATTCATGAAAAGTAATGAAGTACTGATTAATGTTACAATATAAATAAACCTTGAAAACATTACACTAAGTAAAAGTCACTCCAAAAAAAGGCCACATGTATGATTTTATTTATATACATTGTTCAGAATAAGCAAATCCACAGAGGTGAAAAGTAAATTAGTAGATTTCAAGGACTGAGAGAATAAGGAATGGAAGTGACTGCTAGGAATTCATGGTTTCTTTTGGGAATGATGGAAATGTCCTGGAAATAGACAGTGGTGATGGCTACACAACCTTGGAGATAGAGTAAAAAACACTGAATTGTATATTTTAATAGGGGGTGTTTTATGATATGTGAATTATATATTAATAAAGATACATAGTAAGACCTTTGATTGTGTGGATCACAACAAACTGTGGAAAATTCTTTTTTTTTTACTTAATTTTTATTTTTTTAGTTTGTTTTGCTTTACAATACTGTATTTGTTTTGCTACACATTGACATGGATCAGCCACGAGTGTACATGAACTCCCAATCCCGACCCCCACCTCCCCCCTCCCGCCTCACACCCTCTCTCTGGATTATCCCCGTGCATCAGTCCCAAGCATCCTGCATCCTGCATCAAACCTGGAAAGAGATGGGAATACAAGACTACCTTACTTATCTCCTGAGAAACTTGTATGTGGGTCAAAAAGCAACAATTAGAACTGAACATGGAACTGACTGATTCAAAACTAGGACAAGGCTGTATTGTCACCCTGCTTATTTAACTTATATGCAGAGTACATCATGTGAAATAATAGACTAGATGAATCACAAACTGGAATCAAGATTGCTGAGAGAGATACCAGCAACCTCATACCACCATACTGGCAGAAACTGAATAGGAACTAAAGAGGAGAGTGAAAAAGCTTGCTTGAAACTCAGCATTCAAAAAACTAAGATTGTGGCATCTGGTCCCATCACTTCATGGCAAATATAGGGGAAAACATGGAAAGAGTAACTGATTTTATTTTCTTGGGCTCAAAATCACTGGAGATGGTGACTGAAGCCCTGAAATTAAAAGACACTTATTCCTTAGAAGGAAACCTATGACCAACCCAGACAGCACAATAAAAAGAAGAGAAATTACTTTGCCAACAAAAATTTGTATAGTCAAAGTTATGGTTTTTTCCAGCAGTCATGTATGGATATGAGAGCTGAACCATAAAGAAGGCTGAGTACTGTGGAATTGATGTTTTTGAATTGTGGTGCTAGAGAAGATGCTTGGACTACAAGGAGATCAAACCAGTCCATCTTAAAGGAAATCAATCCTGAATATTCACTGAAAGGACTGATGTTGAAGCTGAAGCTCCAATACTTTGGCCACCTGATGCAAAGAGTCGACACATTGCAAAAGATCCTGATGCTGAGAAAGACGGAAGACAAAAGGAGAATGGGGCAGCAGCAGATGAGATGGTTAGAGAGCAGCACCAACTCAATGGACATGAGTCTGTATATTGTCACCCTGCTAAGGAATTCATGGTTGATTACATCTATTTTATTTCTATATTATTTTCTTCTATTTGTTGCTATTTTTGTTCTTTACCTATATAGTTTTTTTTTCATTTTTTCATATCTTCATGTACCAACATTCCATTCTACATTTGTCTCTATTTTATTGCCTATTTCTCTTCTCTATTCCTAGTTCTATTCTGTATTTCTATGTGCATTGCATATCATCTCTATTTTTTTATGTATTGGCTCTGTACATCATACATGGATCCTCAAATCTACATAAGGAGAATTTGGTTTATCTACAGTAGTTTGTGTCTTCTCCTGTTCTGCCAGGATTTGGTATTCCTCTTGCTGTGATCCAGGTCCCTTTGATTTTCCTAACTGTCCCCCATCCTTGCCCTACCTAGCTCATCAGTGCCTCTAGGTGCGCAGTCCATCCCTGGGCTTGTCATATTTCCACTCTTGCCCCAGATGAGGTTCCTGCCAGTTTATCTTGTTCTTGTCACCAGCCTCTCCCATCTGTGATAGTCGGGCCTCTGCACATCTGAACCTTGAAGCTCAGGCTACTGCTTCTGCCCTAAGCCCACCCTGGGTTGTACCTTGCCCCGGGCAGGCATCACCACGGCCTGTGGAGCTGCCAGTGCTCACCTCCCATTGCTCTTTTTTCTCTGTGTCCTCATCTTCCAGAGGGATCTTAAATGATTATTTTCTTTGTCTCAACTACTCTTTCTTCTCTCTTCCTCCATCAGGGCTGGTCATCATTCTGGTTCAGTGACTAAGAAACACACCCCCCCCTTTCCATCCTCAGGCCCTGTTAATGAGCCTAGTTAATACTGTCACTATTAGGAAGAAATTATCTCTACTGCAAGACTAAGGAAAGAATCTGGGAGCAAGTAGCATCTGATTCTTTTTTAAAAAAGCAAATGGATGTAAAAACATTGATGCCATGACTGGGTATTTAAATTATGGAAATTCATCAACCCATATACTTCTGATCTATGCATTTTTCTGTGTATATATACACATATATAGTACATTAGTAAAATAATTATTTTAATAAATGGCTTTAAATTGTATTATAATTTTTAAAGTTTAAAAATAAGAAATAAAATAGAGGGAATTCCCTGGTGATCCAGTGGTTAAGACTCTGTGCTTCTACTGTAGGGGCCCAGGTTTGATCCCTGGTCAGGGAGCTGAGGTCCTGGAAGCCACACAGTGTGGCTAAAAAAAAGGAAGAAGTAAAATAGAATTATAGAATCAAAAGATTGAAAAGAACTAAATCAAAAAGTTAACATATTCACAGACAGAAAATGTTAACAGGATTTGTGCTTGGAGTGGAGAGTACTAGAACTTTATGTGATTGCATTTCTTCTTTCTTCCTCAATTTTCTAGATTTTCTGTAATAAAAAGGCATTGCTTTATGTTTTATAAATATGTGTTTTTATAAGTGTGTGTACATGTGTGTGTACTAAATGAGTTCTAGTATCCTCTATCTCATCTCTGAATAGCAGTTTTGAGCAGAATACTTATATGTAATTACATGGAAATAGAGATAAGAAGGATCCTAAACACAAATCTGCTGGTACATCTTTACTTATGCCCTGTATCTTCTTTCCCCACAATGATTTTTTATCAGTCTTCACCTTCCTCTATTTCACTGTTTTACAGAAGTCAACTTTTTAATCCTGTCTCCTCTACTGTTTCAAAACATCCTGATTTCAATGGACCGAAGACCTAAATAGACATTTCTCCAAAGAAGATATACAAATGGCCAATAGGCACATGAAAAGATGCTTCAGTTCAGTTCAGTTCAGTCGCTCAGTCATGTCGAACTCTTTGCGACCCCAAGAATTGTAACATGCCAGGCCTCCTTGTCCATCACCAACTCCCGGAGTTCACTCAAACTCACATCCATCGAGTCGGTGATGCCATCCAGCCATCTCATCCTCTGACATCCCCTTCTCCTCCTGCCCTCAATCCCCCCCAGCATCAGGGTCTTTTCCAATGAGTCAAATCTTCGCATGAGGTGGCCAAAGTACTGGAATTTCAGCTTTAGCATCAGTCCTTCCAAAGAACACCCAGAACTGATATTCTTTAGGATGGACTGGTTGGATCTCCTTGCAGTCCAAGGGACTCTCAAGAGTCTTCTCCAACACCACAGTTCAAAAGCATCAATTCTTTGGCACTCAACCTTCTTCACAGTCCAACTCTCACATCCATACATGACCACTGGAAAAACCATAGCCTTGACTAGATGGACCTTTGTTGGCAAAGTAGTGTCTCTGCTTTTCAATATGCCATCTAGGTTGGTCATAACTTTCCCTCCAAGGAGTAAGTGTCTTTTAATTTCATGGCTGCAATCACCATCTGCAGTGATTTTGGAGCCCCCCAAAATAAAGTCTGCTGCTTTTTCCACTGTCTCCCCATCTATTTCCCATGAAATGATGGGACCAGATGCCATGATCTTCATTTTCTGAATATTGAGCTTTAAGCCAACTTTTTCACTCTCCTCTTTCACTTTCATCAAGAGGCTTTTTAGTTCCTCTTTACTTTCTGCCATAAGGGTAGTGTCATCTGCATATCTGAGGTTATCGTATTTCCCCCGGCAATCTTAATTTCACCTTGTGCTTCTTCCAGCCCAGTGTTTCTCATGATGTACTCTGCATAGAAGTTAAATAAGCAGGGTGACAATATATAGCCTTGGCATACTCCTTTTCCTATTTGGAACCAGTCTAAGTGTCCATAAACCAATGAGTGGATAAAGAAGATGTGGTACATATATGCAATGGAATATTACTCAACCATTAAAAAGAATGAGAGCATGACATTTGTGGCAATATGAGTAGACCCAAAGATTATCACACTAAGTGAAGTAAATCATACAGAGGAAGACAAATATCATATGATATAAACTTATTTGTGGAATCTGAAAAAGAAATAATACAAATGACTTTATTTACAAAACAGAAATAGACTCACAGACATGGAAAACAAATTTATGGCTACCAAAGAGGAAAGAGGGTGACGAGGGACTAATTAGGAGTTTGGGGCTAACAGATACACACTATTATAGACAAAATAAACAATAAGCATCTAGTCTGTAGCACAGGAAACTATATTCAGTATCTTTTAATAACTTATAATGGAAAATAATCTGGAAAAGGATACATATTATATATACCTATAATATTATGTATTGTGTATAATAATCACTTTGCAGTATACCTGAAATCACACAACATTGTAAATTAAGTATACTGCAATAAAAAAATTTCTGATTTTAATCAATAAATTTTCAAAATAAAAGGAATCTGAGAATAATTTCTTTTTAAAAGCTTTAATAGCTAAAGGAAGCAATTAAATAAAAGATATCTTCAGATTCATCATGATAATTAATTGGGACCATTTGAACAGGGAGAAAGCTCAAAACATCCTTCATTTTGATTCAACCTTAATATTTTGCTTTTATCAGATACCAGCTTTAGATAAACCTTTTAGAAGTTGGTCCATTGCTAATAACAAATCTAAAGTAGTTTTAAACAATTTCCCCTTTATCTGATGGAGTGAAGATTGTCAGAGATGAGCTCCAGCTGGGGCCCAAATTAGAGTAATTAAGAGCAAAAAGTCAAAGTACTTTTCTATAATTTGTTTATTTTATTAGAAGATTAAACAGTATTGCTAGTGCAGAATTTGTCATACTTACCGAAAAAGAAAAAGAGGGCATTGTTTAAATGCTATGTGTAACAGATATGGAAGTGATAGCCTCAGAAAACAAGACTGGATCATCAAAGAGTGAGAGACATGCTTAAAAAGACATGTAATTTCACTTTATGATAACAATATAGCCATTGGCAAATAAGGAAGTGTCTCATTAAAACTATCACAAATCATTCATCGGTGGTCAAAAAGAGACCTGTATACTAACTTATCTGATGTTTTTGAAAAACTCTTATAAACCCTAACTATACTTGGGCAATAAAAGAGAAAATTACATACAACAAGAATTAAAATGTTTTGAGGCCTTAAGGTAGTTACTTTTCTCTTCTGGAGACACTATTCATACTTGTAAAAGTCAATCAAAAATTAAAATTAAAAAAATCCTATAACACTTAATACTGTTTGTATCAGTATCTTCTAACTCAATATGCAGGCTATTTTATATAAAGAAACATTTAGGTACTAAATTTTAGGTACTAAAATTGCCTCTTTGGATTCATTTCAAATGTTTTTCACAAATGCAATGAACTGTCAATGTCTTGTGAGCCTCAACTATAGTTTTCTCTATCCTTTAGGCATTTCTCATAACTTCTACAGTCCCTTAAAAAGAGTAGAAATCATATTTTAAAAATTAGCTAATAACTTCTAAATAAACTCTCTTTTCTGCACCAATGGTGAATGTAATTGATGACATTGCTTTTAGTAGATTCTTCTTTGTTAATGCCATGTTATATGGATTTAGTAAAACCAACTTGCCCTGGCAATACAGATATTGACAACATTAGAAAGATAAATTGATTCCAAAGTAGGCAGTAGCTAAGGAAACAGCTCACATTTTATTTTGCACTGGAATAATATAAACTTTTTCTTAATAAAATAACAAATAGTTGAACCACTTAAAAATGAAAAAAAAAAAAAAAACTCCTTGATATTTATTAACTCATTCAATGATAACATCCCCAAGAGATATATTTTACTACTCTTTTTGTTAAGTTGCATATAATATCACACATTCTTGACAGCAAAGTAATGCTTATAATGGAAATAAATACATTACTAGAGAAATTGACTTTTCCCCACTTTCACCCATGCTGCTGCTGCTGCTAAGTCGCTTCAGTCATGTCCGACTCTGTGTGACCCCATAGACGGCAGCCCGCCAGGCTCCGCCGTCCCTGGGATTCTCCAGGCAAGAACACTGGAGTAGGTCGCCATTTCCTTCTCCAATGCATGAAAGTGAACAGAGAAAGTGAAGTCGCTCAGTCATGTCTGACTCTTGGTGACCCCATGGACTGCAGTCCACCAGGCTCCTCCATCCATGGGATTCTCCAGGCAAGAGTACTCGAGTGGGTTGCCATTGCCTTCTCCTGCTACTACTCCCCAAAGGCAATATCACTCTTTCTAATTCTGACCCTCTTAAAGAGTCCTCACATAACTGTTAAAAAAACATGCTTATACCACTACTACTCTATGTTATCAATTAAATATTATCAACATAAATAATGAGAACTTGCTTCATTTACAATGTTTTCTATCCCCCTCTCCTCTTAATGTTTGATATGCATGTGGTTGATACTACTGTTGTTCTTACTTAGTTCCAATTTGAAGGAGATTCTAGAGTAAGAAGCGAGAAGAAGGACTGTATGTAGGTTTTCAAAGCACAAGTTGATTGCTTGAAATCAAGAAGATGAAGGAATTCTTATCTTACAATTTCCATATTACCTTTAAATTAAGACATGTGAGTGTGGGGACAGTTTGAAAAGAGTTCAGTGCATATTTATTAAACCCCTACTCAGGGTATTGTGATAGATAGTCCTAGGCTTGACTGGGGGTTTGGGGAAGATTTCTTGGAGGAAATTCCAAACTCATTCTTGAAAGATAGTTCTGACCTAGGCAAGTGGAGGTTGGGAAAGAGAAAGAGAGCTTTCCAAGCAAAAGAAGAGCTTAACAAATGCTTGAAATATGGGCAAGGGAGGAGTGAAGAGGCCTGAGATGAAAGACAACTAATTCAACTGGAGAAGTGTCAGGGGTCAGTCTAGTGCTATGCTTCTACAATTTTACTTGTTTATGATGTGATGCCACTGAAGAATGATAAGCAGGAGGAAAGATGGGCCTCCTTTATTTAACCTTTCACACAGTTCACTCTGGTAAGAATGAATGTAGTAGAAAGAGGAAATGGAGTCAGAGAAGTCAGTTTGATAGCTTCTGTTATATCACTGGTGGGAAATGATATGGGAAAGACAGAAGGAATGAACAGAGGGATGGTTCAAGTAGCACTTGAAGATAGTAATAAATTGAACCATGGCTAGGGAATTTGTGGATTTTTATGGGATGAGATGGGATTGGTTTAATGGGAATGAGGAAGATTTATGAGTATCTTCTTGGTTTCCAGTTCAATGTCACCAAGAAAATAGTAATTTCATTAGTTGACCGAGGAATCACAGAAGGAAAGTAGAGGTTGGGGGAGGAGTGAGGAGTTGAAGGATCAGTTGAATGTTCAGGATGGATTATGAAGCAATTATTAGCATATAAAATTCTAAAGCTCAAACGAGGAGTTGCTATAATTTTGACAATGAGTTCCACTAGGAAAAGAGGGCTAAGATCAGAATTTTGAGAGGCAAAAACGTTAAGGACTAGGCAACGGATGATAAGCTCATTGAGAAAAAAAAAGAAAACAAAAACTTGAGAGAAGAACCAGTTGGTACAAATGCCAGAGAACTGGAAGAGTTACAAAGATGGAATGGTCAGTAATGTAAAATGTCACAGAGGGGACCATTCAGAAGTGGCAACCTCTATCATGACAAGCCAGTAGCACCGGACAGACAAAGCCAGTGAGACTGCAGTGTGAGGAGAAAGGATGAGAACCACTCACAAGGTGGTGAAGAAGTCATTAAGGCTCTTTGACAAGTGGTTTGGCTGGAAAGGGAAAGAGAATGATTGTCATCAGTGTGATCTGTATGGCTAGGTCGTGAGAAGGAGCTTTATCTATCTGAGAAAGAGTTCATATAGGCATGTATTTGGCTGAGTCAAGTAGATATCTATTAGTCCTCCATGACAGGAATTCTCTCCTGGGAGAAGGGTTGTGTTGGGTAGAGCTTTTTGAAGTGAAAGTAAAAGTGTTAGTTGCTCAGTCGTGCCCAACTCTTTGTGATCCCGTAGGCTGCAGCCCACCAGGCTCCTCTGTCCATGGGATTTTCCAGGCAAGGATATTGGAGTGGTTTGCCATTTCCTTCTCCAGGGAATCTTCCTGACCCAGGGATTGAACCCAAGTCTCCTGCACTGCAGGCAGATTCTTTACCGACTTAGCTACCAGGGAAGCCCAGGGAAGAGGCTTTGAAGAGAGTACAAAAATGTCAGAATTTACTCATAGGAAACTAAGAGAGAATCTAACACAATCCAGAGTAGTCTTGAGGGCTCTGTCAAGGTTGGAGGAAAAATGAAAAATTTAGCTTTTGTTTCTCTTTTCTATTTCTCCTCCCCATATCAGTCTTTCCAATTCTAGCTTCCCTCTTACCTGCTTCTTGACTGCATGAATGAAACTGCTGAAGGTGCTGTCATTACCAAAATAACCAAGAAAACATTGCACACCTTCTATATCATTAGACATACAGGTGGGGACAACCTAAGATGTGGATGATCCAACTACAATGTGTAAATATGTGCAAATTACCTGACAACACTGTATGTATATTTCCATCTGAAAAACAGAAATCATATTACTTACCTTAGAAGACTGAATGAATTAATGGAAATGATATATGGATAAGCCTAGAACACTGTTTGGTCCAAGGGAGACTATCCATAAATTTAACTTCCTACCATAAAGAAGGAAAAATAATAATCCATGTGTTTGTTAAAATGGATGAAAATGGGAATCATATTAGATGATAAAATAACAGAAAACAGGGCAAAGGAATGGGAAAGGAGCTTGCTAAATAGATTCTCATCACAAAGAAAAACACAAATGAGAAACCAAGAGAGAGATGAAGAAGATGTTTCTAAAGAAAGATGCTTCTACTATAAAAGTGTGGAGGAGGTCAAGGGAAACACTCAAGCACCATTAATCATAATCCTTGATGTCAATCCCTCTGGGTTTCAGGAGGCAAGAAACAGGCATAAAAAGCATGTGTAGTCCTGTATATCATTCAAAAAAGCAGCTGCTACTCAAATCTGGAAAGTCAAGGCTCTTCTAAAAAAATGTTGGAGCCAAACAAGATCCCAGAAATAGCATACTTGTAGAAAACCACTCATTGCTTCTGGGAAAATAGATTTAGGGTTGAATTGAGGATAACATTGCACAATTCAAACTGGAAGAGAAAGGAAACAGAATTCGACTGGGTTTATCTGAAGGTTCCTGCTGATTCATTCAGCAGGAATAATTGCTGAATACCTATTGCATGCCAGACACTGTGTCCTTTGTAGTAAAATGGTTTCTTTAAGCATATTGAGGCTTATCAAAATACTTGTTGCCTTTACAGGTTTGGAAAACCACATACTTTTTAGAGCAAAGAAACTCAGCCTAAAGTGAAAGAATATTGAACTGGAGACCCTGGAGATTTATAAAAATCATTTCATCTCTGCCACCAATTAGTTGTACCACCTTAATTAAGCCTCTATGCTTCTAAACCTTTGAACCACAGTCTTCTCCCTGTGTCGTAAATCCAGATGAATGTCCATAAACATCCTTGACATCTATTGCAGGTATAGACTTCTCTTTGGCCAACATTATAAATAATCTGTAAGGTATTTCCTAAATGAGATTCATTATAAGGAAAGGAAAGGAACTCTTACACTAAAGGCAATATTTGGTCCTTGATCAAACATCATTCTTTCTTGTGGATGCATGCTCAATCACTTCAGTCATGTCCAACTTTTTGTGACCCTATGGACTGTAGCCCGCCAGGCTCCTCTGTCCATGGGATTCTCCAGGCAAGAACATTGAAGTGGGTTGCCATGCCCTCCTCCAGGGGATCTTTCTGATCCAAGGATGGAACCTGAATTTCCTGCATTGCGTGGGATTCTTTATCACTGAGCCACCAGGGAAGCCCTCATTCTTTCTTAAGGACACTAATAAATGACTGTTTATCTCTTCCTTGTATCATCTAACATAACACTGTTGACATAATAAATGCTCATTAATTATCTGATGAGTAAAAATCAAGATTTTCATGTAAATAGAACGTAGGTTCCTATAAAATCAAAATTTGACCAACTTTACAAGTGATTTGGGATCACCCTGCTGCCTCCATGATCAGAAAAACATTTTCTCAATCTTGGTTGAGAATCTAGGCTTTATTCATTTTTAAAAGAACATGGAACCAGGTGAATAATGTTTGCTGATTTCTTCTTCTAGATAGTAAATAAAAGGGAGACTCAAAGGAAGTCTGGATGGATTTGGGCACACTAGGGAATATAAAGTCCACTGACCCATAAAGTTTGACTTGCTGGGACATAATATCCATTAGGCATTTAAAGAGTAAGCAGGTTGGGGGACCAGGAAGATGACCCATATAGACGATTTGAAGTTATTAGTAGCAGAAAGAATGAGCAAGAGAAAAATAAGAAAGATCAAGAGAGAGACTTATCAGTGTAAAACCAAAAGAAAGAGAGAAACTAGAAAATTAGTATTTAATTAATTGGACAGAATATTTTTGCCAATAAAATCCCCTCTGGCATCTCTTTAGGGACTTAATTTTCCAACTAAGGTAATTTTCTCTCTATTGACAGTTCACAGAAAAAAAGACATGAAATGCTAAAGCTGGCAGTGACCTCACTGGCCAGTACAGGTAGGATATTTGGAGGGTGATAACGCTGTGTCATCTAGGAAGACTCAGCTAGAGATAAGATGGGGACAAGACATAACTTGTTAAAATCTTGCTTCTTCCTTTGTGTATATCCTGCTAATCAAACATCTTAACTCTCTCAGTATCTTTGTTTGTTAATGGCCAATTCATCCTCTGATGCTGGGATTAGGGCAATGGCCCAAGAGGAACCCCTCAGTCAGAGACTTAGAAAGAATGAGGCTGAGGTGTTATCCTCCCAGTTATCTCCTGAGAGGCTGTGCAGGTCTGGCTGCATCCCATGACCAAAGGCCCCTGCTTCTCTCCACGTGGACCTCTCTTACTATACCACCTCTCTCTTTACCCTCAAACTGCATTCAGCTTCTTTAATAGCCTCTTTATTAACTCTCTATTTGCTTCTCTATCATAGCAAGTAATAGCTTAAAATAACAATCTGGGTTTCTTTCACAGTCCAGTTGGTCAAGAATTTGGGAAGGGCTTGGCAAGGCGGTTCTTCCTTAAGGTCTCTCATGTGGCTGCAATTATACATTGTGGGGAATTTGGTGAGGGAGCTGGGGTGAGGGGTAGGGAGGGTAGGGGGTCTTCAGTTAGATGATGCTTCTTCACACTGGCTTACTCATAGAGTAGGCAAGTTTGAGTGTGGCACCTGACTTCCCATAGAAAGTGTGTGGGTGTGAGAGAGAGAGAGGGGACCACATTGCCTTTCGTGGAGTCACCTCCAAATTCAGGGAGACTCAAGTCTGTCTTCTGTTGATTAAAGCAGTTTAAAAGAACTTCCCTGGTGGTGGAGTATCTAGGACTCCATGCTCCCAATGCAGGGGCCTGAGTTTGATCCTTGGTTAGGAAACTGGATCTCACATGCTACAACTATAAGATCCCATAATGCACAACTGAAAAAGACGAGGAAGACAAACGAGCCATCCAGTTTCAAGGGGAGGGAACAGAGAGACACATCACGTTGGAGGGGCTTGTGTACAGTGGAGACAAGCGAGAAACCCACTTCATAGAAATGGGCAATATACTTGCATTAATACTCCATCTTCCAGAATGCTGATCCCCTAAGAACAAGATTGGTTTTGACTCTTGGATTGGTCTTAACCTGAAGATGGGGTTCAGGAGATTCTATCCAAAGAGAAATAAAAATCAAGCCAGAGATTCAAGTAGATGATTACATTCACCACATCAGTGGGATATAACAGAACAAATTTGACCCTGACTGTGTTGTAACCAAATAATGTAAACTCTGAGGGGTTAAGAAAACATATGGAACCAGAATTAGAATGTGGGCTTCTCACCACAAAGCTCCGCTCTCCAGATCAGGTCACCTTGCTAAGCCTTGTCTGCCTCTGTTTAACAGTGTACACATGGATATTTTAAGAATGTCTTAAACAAGGCTTGTCTTTGGCATATGTGTTAAACAAGCAAGAAGAACATGAGACCCAACCAATAATCTTACCAAATCCATTTCTCTGTCTGTTGACTAGATGTCATACATCCAACAAAGTGGATATCTTTAACTCAATTTTTGGTGTTACTTTCTAATAGAATGCCAGTGCCAAGTATTAATATCTCAAATAAGTACAAACATGCTGAAAACCCTTAAATGCAGCATAAAGTAATATCCAACTACTTAAGGTGATGATATCTCAGAGGAGAATAGAATGACATGAGCCTGAATGCCATTCTGAGACGGGAATGCATCTGTAGGTAAAGAGAACTTCAAGACTGTATTTATTAGAAAGGGAAAAAAAGGTCAGCACTACACAGAATGAAAAGTGACCTTTTCCATGGAGATTCCTGAATCTAATTTATCTTGCTTCACTGAGACAGGAAATGCACTACAATGTTCAGGATGGAGAAAAATGACAATTTAATGATTATAAAACATCTTTCACTTTCCAGGGTAATTGAACAATCTCAACATCAAAGGCAGAACTGGTAGCCTTTTGGAAAATGGAATGTCAGTTTGCTTTCTTTTCATTTTTTACTGCATCGGTGAACTTTAGCGTCTTCTCTGGCTTAATTTTTCCATTTTCATTTAGCATTGATACAAAACAGACCTGACTTTAAGTGTATCATGCAAAGTAATAATTTAGGTTGGAAACTTCAAATGGATGGGACAGAACCACTTTTGTATCTGTTACATTTTTAATGACTTTAAATATAACCAGCTGAACAAAGTTCAGACCTTCACTATTACAGGTGAGGGCAGCTTGACATGATAAACTTCCTATTCCTCCAGTCACCTCATAAAGGGGAACATACAAACTGCCATGGTTTCCCTGGTGGTTCAATGGTAAAGAATCTGCCTGCAATGCAGGAGCCACACAGATGCAGGTTTGATCTCTGGGTCAAGAAGATCCCCTGGAGGAGTACATGGCAACCCACTTCAGGATTCTTGCCTATGGACAGAGGAGCCTGGCAGGCTGCAGTCCACAGAGTCACAAAGAGTCAGACATGACTGAGGTGAGTTAGCACACCTACATACACAAACTGCCAACTCTAAGACACACTATTCTCCCAACTGTCATATTCTTCCATCTATAATGCTATCAGCACTATTGACTTCTAGAGCTGTTTTTGGTCAGCAATTCTTTCTATTTTCCCCCAAGCTTCACTTGCTAATTTTAATTGTAGGAAGGAAGCCCTGATATTGAGCCAGGGAAGGAATTCACTTAAGACAACTGTACATTTTCATTGTCTTTGCTTTATAATACTGAACAGCAACAAAAAATTTCATTTAAAAGAAACTTCCTAGAAAATGGGACTTTAGGGTTAGTTAGCCTTTCTCTTGAGTAAAATCTTGGCTATAATTTGCTACCAGTAATCCTATAAGAAGAGTACATAGAGTATACTGGCATGGATTAAGTGGAGACAATTAGGTAAAATTTGGGGGGGTGATACTATTGGTTTTTGTTTGTTTTACCAAAGTAACCTCAAACCTGCTCCAGTTTTACAAATACTTGCATTACACACAGCAAAATTTTGCCTAAGAATGAAACCTAAGTGCAGTCAACATTGTGGGATTCAGGAGGGAAGCATGTGTGTGTGACGAACTGTGTTAGTTGCTCATTTGTGTCTGACTCTTTGGAACCCCATGGACTGTAGCCTGCCAGGCTCCTCTGTCCATGGAATTCTCCAGGCAAGAATACTGGAGACAGTAGCCATTCCCTTTTCCAGGGGATCTTCCCAACCCAGGGATTGAATCTGGGTCTCCTGCATAGCAGGAGAATTCTTCACTGTCTGAGCCACCAGTGAAGCCCAAGAGAAGCATGTTAATTTCTTATTTTATAAGTTCAGGTTGAAGACTTCAATTCGTCCCACCCTCACTTGCATCTCTTTTTGTTAAGTCTCCAAAATCAGCATATATCAAAAAAAATTGGAGGAAATACAAATGTTACCCCAGATTCCAAGAGAAAGATGGTGGCTTCTTCCCTCCTTCCTTTAACTCTGCTGCTGCTGCTGCTGCTAAGTCACTTCAGTCATGTCCGACTCTGTGCGACACCAGAGACGGCAGCTCACCAGGCTCCCCCGTCCCTGGGATTCTCCAGGCAAGAACAATGGAGTGGCTTGCCATTTCCTTCTCCAATGCATGTAAGTGAAAAGGGAAAGTGAAGTCACTGAGTCGTGTCCAACTCTCAGTGACCCCATGGACTGCAGCCCACTAGGCTCCTCCATCCATGGGATTTTCCAGGCAAGAGTACTGGAGTGGGGTGCCATTGCCTTTAACTCTAGATGTTGTAAAACTGGGGCTCATTTTTAAGTGAGAGAAGAGAACTGTTTATTTTGCTCAGTTTCCTTTTTGTAGTTGTGAGTCATTTGAAATTGAGAACCATTTAGCATATCATTATTTTGCATTTTCTTTGGGGACTAGAATGCCTTTGGTCTAGGAAACTCTTTTGAATCAATCCTAAGGGCAGAAGGAAAGGGGAAATGGGGAGCTGGTTGTTTAACTGGTGCTTTAGGATTTTAGAAAGGGGAAAGCAAAGAGGTTTTCTTTTTCCACTGTCCAAGACAGTTTGTCAGAGTAGAAAAGTAGATGGAGATTTAAATATGCTGTATTAATCAGGTTTTGCTGTGACAATGTTACCTTACAACTCAAAAATCTCTGCTGCTGCTAAGTCACTTCAGTCATGTCCAACTCTGTGTGACCCCACAGACAGCAGCCCATGAGGCTCCCTTGTCCCTGCGATTCTCCAGGCAAGAACACTGGAGTGGGTTGCCATTTCCTTCTCCAATGCATGAAAGATCTCTGTGACTTACAATAAACATTTAATTCATGCTAACAGACCTTCAGGCAAGCTATAGTCCAGAAGGAACTACTGAGCTTCTCTGAACCAGGCTGGATGCCAAGCTTTGGGTCAGATACAGGTTTATTCCACAAGTTTTTCTGCCAGGACCCAGGTGGAAGAAGCAGTGGCCATCTGAGGCAAGATATTTTCATGGTGGAAATCAGAGTTCCAGAAGAGATAATGAAAGCTTGCCAGGCCTCTTAAAGGCCCCATTTGGAACTACATAAAACTACTTCTGCTCACATCTCACTGGCCAAATCATGTGGGGAAACCCAATCTCAGCAGAAGGGAGGGGAAGAAGAGTCTGCCTGAAGGAATCCATGAAAAGGGTTAGAGGTAAAGGATGCCTGGGAGAATAAGAGAAACACATGAATATACAGGCTCTATGAGATTCCTGTACATTCTGAGGACACTCTGGAACCCGTCAGGAACATCGTGAATATGTACTCAGTCACTCAGTAGCATCCAACTCTTTGTGACCGCATGAACTGTAGCCTACTAGGCCCTTCTGCCTGTGGGATTTTCCAGGCAAAAATACTGGAGTAGGTCATCACTTCCTTCTCCAGGGATATCAGGAATAAAACACCATTATGAGGATAAATGGAGTCCAAACCCAGGTACACTAGAATAATAATAAGTAACACTTATAACAGTGTGTTGAAAAGCAGGGATAATCATAAAATAACATTGCAAAAATTGTAGAAGAAAAAAGAAAAACATTGTAAATAATTGTAAATAACACTCATAGACTATGTTGAAAGGTAGAGACATTACTCTGCTGACAAAAGTCCATATAGTCAAGGCTAGGCTATGGTCTTCCCAGTGGTTAAGTATGTTTGTGAAAACTGGACCATAAGGAAGGCAGAGTGCCAAAGAATTGATGCCTTTGAACTGTGGTGCTGGAGAAGACTCCTGGAGTCCCTTGGACAGCAAGGAGATCAAACCAGTCAATCTTAAGGGAAGTCAAACCTGGATGCTCATTGGAAGGACTGACACTGAAGGTGCAGTATTTTGGTCATCTGATGCAAATAGCTGACTCATTGGAAAAGCCCTGTTGCTGTGAAAGATTGAGGGCAGAAGGAGAAGAGGGCATCCGAGGATGAGATGTTTGGATGGCATCACTGACACAGTGGACATGAACTTGGGTAAACTTTGGGAGATGATGAAGGACAGGGAGGCCTGGCATGCTGCAGTCCATGGGGTTGCAAAGAGTTGGACGCTACTGGGTGACTGAGCAACAAACACCTATAACACATCCTTTACCCTTCTTCCTCAAAAGAAATAAGGAGCCTCACCTTTACACAAACTAGCTCTAAGGTTGAATGCCTATGCTAAACTGAAAAATCTACCCCTCAAATCCCTACCAAAATATCTGTAAATATTATCTTGCAATCTGTAAATATTAGCTTACTTTACCTTATGTGGAAATATTACCTCATTTGGAAAAAGGACCTTTGCAGAGGTGATAAAGGATTTTGAGATGGTGGTAGTCTCATGGATTATCCAATTGGACCTTAACAAAACCACAAGTGTTCTCATAAAAGAGAGGCAGACACACACAGAGGAGGTATCAAAGTAAAGATAGAAACAGGGATTGGAGAAACGCTGGACTAGAAGAAACACAGCTGGAATCAAGATTACTGGGAGAAATATTAATAACCTCAGATATGCAGATGACACCACCCTTATGGCAGAAAGTGAAGAGGAACTAAAAAGCGTCTTGATGAAACTGAAAGAGAAGACTGAAAAGGTTGGCTTAAAGCTCAACATGCAGAAAACGAAGATCATGGCATCCAATCCCATCACTTCATGGGAAATAAATGGGGAGACAGTGGAAACAGTGTCAGACTTTATTTTTTTGGGCTCCAAAATCACTGTGGATGGTGAGTGCAGCCATGAAATTAAAAGACGCTTACTCCTTGGAAGGAAAGTTATGACCAACCTAGATAGTATATTCAAAAGCAGAGACATTACTTTGCCGACTAAGGTCCATCTAGTCAAGGCTATGGTTTTTCCAGTAGTCACGTATGGATGTGAGATTTGGACTGTGAAGAAGGTTGAGCGCTGAAGAATGATGCTTTTGAACTGTGGTGTTGGAGAAGACTCTTGAGAGTCCCTTGGACTGCAAGGAGATCCAACCAGTCCATTCTGAAGGAGATCACTCCTAGGATTTCTTTGGAAGGAATGATGCTAAAGCTGAAACTCCAGTACTTTGGCCACCTCATGCAAAGAGCTGACTCATTGGAAAAGACCCTGATGCTGGGAGGGATTGGGGGCAGGAGGAGAAGGGGACGACAGAGGATAAGATGGCTGGATAGCATCACTGACTCGATGGACGTGAGTCTGAGTGAACTCCAGGAGTTGGTGATGGACAGGGAGGCCTGGCATGCTGAGGTTCATGGGGTCTCAAAGCGTCAGACATGACTGAGCAACTGAACTGAACTGAACTGAACCACAAGCCAAGAAATGCCAGCAGCCGCCAGAAGCTGGAAGAGGCAGGGAACAGATTCTCCCTGGAGCCTCTGGAGGGAGCATTGCCCTAAATACACCTTGATTTCGACCCAGGGTGGCTTATCTCAGGCTTCTGATCTCCAGAACTGTTAGAGAATAAATTCCTGTTTTTTTATGCCACCAAGTGTGGACTAATGTGTTATGACAGCCTCAGGAAACTAATAACATGGCTTCCTTCAATTTTTGCCTTCTTTAAAGCAAATTTAATGTTGAAAGATAAAGTAGATTAAATTTCCAAGAAAGAAGGGAAAATGGAAACAATGCCCTAAAATTTTCCATTTGATCATAGCCCAGTAGTTGAGGAGCTGTGAAAATGATCTAGTGATATCTGTCCATTTCATTCTGGCAGTTTTTTTATGTCTCTATATCACATTCTATTGATTGGCCCCTTGTTAAAACTGCCAGCAAAAAAAAAAAAAAAAATGGTGGGAGGGGTCAGAGATTAAAAAAAAAAAAAATGGACCATTCCACAATGAGATGCCAATCAAACCTACTAGAATGGCTAAAATTAAAAAGACTGACAATATCAAGTGTTGGCAAATACTTGGTACAATAGAAACCCTCATAGACTGTCTATGAACAACCACTCTGAAAAATAATTTGGCCATTGCTTACAAAGTTAAATATGAACAAGTGAATTTACCTCTCAAGTATCTACTCAAGAGAAATCAAACCACATGTCCACAAAGAGACTTGTATAAAAATGTTCATTGAATCTTAATCTATAACAATTCAAATATCCATTAGTAAGGGATTGGATATATTCATAGGATACTATGTAGTGATGCAAAGGAGCAAAATGCTCTCTGTGCAACAAAACAGGTGAATCGGCTTCTTTTCCTTAAAAGTTTCTCAAAGCCTGTCATGGTTTCCTCTTTCAAAGAAAATGTGAAGCCTGAGTATAAATTTGTATGTTTACATTAAGTTGAGTGAAAGAAACCAGACCTAAAAGTGTATATACTGTATGACTCCATTTGTGTGAAGTTCTAGGACAGGCAAAGTTAATCTATGGTGATAGAAATCAGATCACCGGTTGCCTGGGGCAGGGGTGGGGAGTTCCTGCTAAGAGACAACAGGGATCTTTCTGGACTGATGAAAATGCTGCCCTTAATCGACAGGATAGCTGTGTGAAAAAGTGAAAGTGAAGTCGCTTAGTTGTGTCCAACTTTTTGCAACCCCATGGATTGTAGCCTACCAGGCTCCTCGGGTCATGGGATTTCCCAGGCAAGAATACTGGAGTGCGTTGTCATTTCCTTCTCCAGGGGATCTTTCCAACCCAGGGATGGAACCTGGTCTCCCTCATTGTAGGCAGATGCTTTACCGTCTGAGCTACTAGGACAGTCAAAGTTAATCTATGGTGATAGAAATCAGATCACCAGTTGCCAGGGCCAGGGGTGGGGAGTGACTGCTAAGAGACAACAGGCATTTTTCTGGACTGATGAAAATACTGTCCTTAATTTACAGGATAGTTGTTTACATTAGCCTAACTCATCAAACTCCACATTTCCCATCTGACATTTTATTGTATGTAAATTATAACCTCAACAAGTGATTTTTTACAGTACCTTTCTGAAAGCATTAACACTAATATTAGCCAAATGAGTCTGAAAGCAGAGTGCTCAGGTTCTATCAGTTGGATTTGATTCAAGAATCCCAGCCTTCATTCTAATGAAGAGCTCAGTCTGACTGGCAGGGAGAGAGTAAACAAACAAATGAGATGAAGCATCTCAGGGCTCTGGGTCATCCTGGGCTAACCTGGCTCCCAGATGAGCCCCTGAAGGACAGCTGGATGTGGTGGGTGAAGCTGGAAGCAGGGGAAGACAGACGAAGGCGGGAGGGAGGGGCTCCCACTCCAGACCTCGCAGCCCAGCCTCAGCTAACTGAGCTGCCATTAAGCCATTTTCCCAGGTGTGGAATGCCTTTGAAGATAGCAGAGGGGAGGGGAGCTTTCAAGTTTCAAAGAGAAAAACAGTTTTCATATAGAGCCCATGCTTGCTCACCAATTTATAATTGCATCACTTTCCTTTCCTGAAGCATTTGCAAGGTCTCCTATGGTTTCCTCTTCCAAAGAAAATGATAGTCTGCGACATACATGTAGACGTTTGCATTTGTTATTATAATGGAGTTAAACTTTTTCAGAGAAATTTACCACCTTCATCTTTGTCCCGAAATACTTGACAAATTGTTTTATAACCAATTAAAGGTCTCTATATTAGTATGCCCCAACCAGTAACGCTAAAGAAGCTGAAGTTGAATGGTTCTATGAAGACCTACAAGACCTTTTAGAACTAATACCCAAAAAAGATGTCCTTTTCATTATAGGGGACTGGAATGCAAAAGTAGGAAGTCAAGAAACACCTGGAGNAACTCATTCTATGAGGCCACCATCACCCTGATACCAAAACCTGACAAAGACGCCATAAAAAAAGAAAACTACAGGCCAATATCAGTGATGAACATAGATGAAAAAATCCTTAACAAAATTCTAGCAATCAGAATCCAGCAACATATTAAAAAGATCACACACCATGACCAAGTGGGCTTTATCCCAGGGATGCAAGGATTCTTCAATATTTGCAAATCAATCAATGTAATACACCACATTAACAAATTGAAAAATAAAAGCCACATGATTATCTCAATAGATGCAGAGAAAGCCTTTGACAAAATTCAACATCCATTTATGATAAAAACTCTCCAGAAAGCAGGAATAGAAGGAACATACCTCAACATAATAAAAGCTATATGTGACAAACCCACAGCAAACATTCTCCTCAATGGTGAAAAATTGAAAGCATTTCCCGTAAAGTCAGGAACAAGACAAGGGTGCTCACTTTCACCACTACTATTCAACATAGTTCTGGAAGTTTTGGCCACAGCAATCAGAGCAGAAAAAGAAATAAAAGGAATCCAAATTGGAAAAGAAGAAGTAAAACTCTCACTGTTTGCAGATGACATGATCCTCTACATAGAAAACCTAAAGACTCCACCAGAAAATTACTAGAGCTAATCAATGAATATAGTAAAGTGGCAGGATATAAAATCAATACACAGAAATCCCTTGCATTTCTATACTCTAATAATGAGAAAATAGAGAAATTAAGGAAACAATTCCCCTCACCATTGCAACGAAAATAATAAAATACTTAGGAATATATCTACCTAAAGAAACTAAAGACCTATATATAGAAAAGTATAAAACACTGGTGAAAGAAATCAAAGAGGACTCTAATAGATGGAGAAATATCTTTAGTTTTCTTGAACAGCTCTCTAGTCTTTCCCATTCTGTAGTTTTCCTCTATTTATTTGCATTGATAACTGAGGAAGTCTTTCTTATCTCTCCTTGCTATTCTTTGGAACTCTGCAGTCAAGTGGGTATATCTTTCCTTTTTTCCTTTGCCTTTTGCTTCTCTCCTTTTCCCAGCTCTTTGTAAGGCCTCTTCAGACAACCATTTTGCCTTTTTGCATTTCTTTTCCTTGGGGATAGTCTAGATCACTGCCTCCTGTACAATGTCTCAAACTTCCATCCATAGTTCTTCAGGCACTCTATCAGATCTAATCCTTTGAATCTATTTCTCACTTCCACTGTATAATTGTCAGTTCATACCTGAATGATCTAGTGGTTTTCCCTACTTTCTTCAATTTAAGTCTGAATTTTGCAATTAGGAGTTCATGATCTGAGCCACAGTTAGGTCACTTTCTTATTTTTGCTAACTGTATAGAGCTTCTCTATCTTTGGCTGGAAAGAATATAATCAATCTGATTTTGGTATTGACCCTCTGGCAATGTCCATGTGTAAAGATGTTTCTTGAGTTGTTGGAAGAGGGTGTTTGCTATGACCAGTGCATTCTCTTGGCAAAACTCTGTTAGTTTTTGCCTTTCTTCATTTTGTACTCCAAGGCCAAATTTGTCTGCTACTCCAGGTATCTCTTGACTTCCTATTTTGCATTCCAGTCCCCTATAACGAAAAGAACATCTTTTTTTGGTGTTTGTTCTAGAAGGTCTTTTAGGTCTTCATAGAACCATTCAACTTCAGCTTCTTCAGCATTACTGGTTGGGACATGGACTCAGATTATTGTGATATTGAATGGTTTGCCCTGGAAATGAACAGAGATCATTCTGTCTTTTTTGAGACTGCACCCAAGAACTGCATTTTGGAATAAGACCCAGTTCCCCCACAGTCAGTCTCTCCCATCAGGAAACTTCCATAAGCTTCTTATCCTTATCCCTCAGAGAGGAGACAGAATGAAAACTACAATCACAGAAAACTAATCAAACTAATTACATGGATCACAGCCTTGTCTAACTCAATGAAACTATGAGCCATGCTGTGTAGGGCCACCCAAGACAGTTGGATCAAGGTGGAGAGTTCTAACAAAATGTGGTCCACTGAAGAAGGGAATGGCAAGCCACTTTAGCATTCTTGCCTTGAGAACCCCATGAACAGTATGAAAAGGGAAAAAGATATGACAGTGAAAGATGAACTCCCCAGGTCGGTAGGTGCCCAATATGCTACTGGAGGAGAGTGGAGAAACAACTCCAGAAAGAATGAAGACACAGAGCCAAAGCAAAAACAACACCCAGTTGTGGATGTGATTGGCAATGGAAGTAAAGTCCAATGCTGTAAAGAACAATGCTGTTAAGGGAACCTGAAATGTTAGGTCCATGACTCAAGGTAAATTGGAAGTGGTCAAAGAGGAGGTGGCAAGAGTCAACATCAACATTTTAGGAATCAATGAACTCAAATGGACTGGAATGGGCAAGTCTAACTCAGATGACCATTCTATACACTACTGTGGACAAGAATCCCTTAGAAGAAATGGAGTAGCCCTCATAGTGTGTATCAGTATATATGTATACATATGTGTGCGTATGAGTGCACACGTGTGTGTATATATATGCATATATGATGTACGTATGTATCTGGGTATACATGTATATGAGTGTGTGTATTTCTGTGTGTGTATGTGTGTGTGTGTGTGTGTGTGTGTTAGGTCACTTCAGTGATGTCTTCTCTGTGACACTGTGGACTGTAGCCCACCAGGCTCTTCTGTCCATGAGATTCAAGAATACTGGAGTGGGTTGCCATTTCCTCCTCCAGGGCATCTTCCCAACTCAGGGACTGAACTCACATCTCTTACATCTCCTGCATTGGCAGGCGGGTTTTTACCACTAGTGCCCCCTGAGAAGCCTGTATATGTGTGTCTATGAGTGCATATGTGTGTATATATATGTTTGTGTGTATATATATATGAGGCATAATAAAAATTTGCAGATGGAAAACAACAAAAAAAATAGACATATGGACATCATTTGGAACAAAGTATTGAAAATAATGAAATTATAACCTTGGCTTTCTGAAGTCATTCATTTGTCGAGGCAATGTATCAGTGGGAAGGCCGCTAAGTATTTTGCACAATATTCAGCTTAATTACTAAATGCAGTAAATGCCCTTTATGATCCTGCTCTCAGAGTTTTGCTAATATCTTATTTTCTTGCCATTTTCTCTGAGATTTCACTCCAGCAATCATTTGTTCATTCTCACAAACCTTAATTTCTCTGCCACTTGCTGAAGCGTGCCCAGTGGCTCACTTCCCTACAATTCTCATTTGGGGAGGATACTGATTGGAATGGCATTTCTCTGGCAGGTTAAATGGGAAAGAAGACATTCCACAAGCATGTTTGAAGCCCTAACTTGAAAGGATTCAGACTCAAGAGGGCAAAGCGGTAAAGCTTTGTAATTACTTCCGTTAAATCTGGAAGCTTATGGCACAAGTGAACCCTGATTTCCAGGACTTAACAAGACTCACTTCATGTTGTCTGATAAACAAATGGGAATCTTTTTTTGGCCTCGTGCTGTAGGTTTTAGACCCCAGGGTGTCCTAACATCAGGCTATTTGGCAGAGCTTAAAACATAGGTTGGCATTCTACTGAAAATGGAATTCTTACACTTCTGATTCAATGAAGACTAGATGGAACAATTATAGCCTTATAAATTTAAGCTAATGAGATGAAGGCAGTTTTCTGCTAAAATCTAGTATGCATCTATCTATTCATTCTGGAAATTTTGCATGATAATAACATGACAGATATTCCTTAGATCACTTTTTAAACATCAATTAGCTAAATGTATGCAACTCACAAAACCTGGAGAACTTTCTTACTTTTGGTCTAACTAAAGGGAATAAAATTCCTTGGGCTTTATATTTGTTTTTTGTTTTATTGTACTAATATAGCCTGGAAAATCCCATGGACAGAGGAGCCTGGTAGGCTGCAATCCATGGGGTCGCTGAGGGTCAGACACGACTGAGCAACTTCACTTTCACTTTTCACTTTCATGCATTGGAGAAGGAAATGGCAACCCACTCCAGTGTTCTTGCCTGGAGAATCCCAGGGACAGGGGGAGCCTGGTGGGCTTCCCGTCTATGGGGTCGCACAGAGTTGGACATGACTGAAGCGACTTAGCAGCAGCAGCAGCATTATATTGCCTGGCAACTCAGACCAACAATCTCATATCATAAAATTTATCTTCTGTCTGAGAGCAGAGGTTTTAAAGTCAGACGTCTGAATCAGCGCCAGCCTCTGGCATTCAGCAGCTCCATGACCTGAGTTATCCAGTAACTTGCCCCATTGCTCTCAGGTTAATAATGCTCACCCCAAAGGTAATTGTGATGACAGTATGAAATAATGTGCACAAAACCATTAGCTCTGTATTGACACCATGTAGGCTCTCAGTAAATGACAGTATATTACTGTAACATGCATGTGTCTTTAAACACACACATAATTTATTCTTAATTTATTTTGTAAATAAAGATATGAATTGCAAGGAACAGCTCCTTTAAGTGTTTGTTAAAGAGAGCAAAGAGGAAATCAGAAGGAAGCCGATTTACTTCTATTATATATCTCATGAGTGAGCTGACATTTTGGTTTCAAATAAATAGAAGTGACACTTCAGTTTCCAGTGTTGCAGGCTCTTTTAACAGCACAAGATCCATTTGGCTTTATTTTCCTTTCATATTTAAGGCCACACAAAGAGCAATTTTTCTTATCTCTGCAAGTTTCAAGCACTTATCGGACTGTTTCCTACTTCTTTCAAATGCTTGTGCTCTGTAACTTACACTGGCTCCTTTCTGGAGCTGCTCAAGTTTCAACACCTCACCATTTGCTTTGTTTTTATTTCTTTTCTTTTTTCTTTGTTTCCCCTTAAAAAGCTCAGTGATTGCTGGACTTGGATATTGCCTTAGACTTGGGATTCTCATATCTTGATTTCCACTCCATTCTATTCAGTGTCCAGAGGAGCTCTACCCACATCTGAGATCACCACTGACCTCGCAGAGCTGCTAGACAAACTCCAGGTCTCAGTAAACTGCTCTCCTGGTAAGTGGGAAAGTTGAGTGAGATCCTCTGATTCACCTACTTCCTCCCGCTGCTCTCATTTGGTTGACCAGCAATCACTGTCTAAATATTTAAACATTTGCTTCATCCTGGTGGCCTTCTCATTGCCCATCACCAATATCCTAGTACACATCCCTATGACCTCAAAATGGTCTACCCTCCCATTATCTGGACCCCATTCATAAGGCTAGGGCAAACCAAGAGGAAGGGCCACCCATAATAGGGAAGAGAAAGAGCGTCCAGAAGCAGGGTTTCCTCTGGGCTGGTTTAGATAAGAAGCATGGTAGGTAATGGTCCTTGCCTGGTGGTTTAGATGGTAAAGAATCTGTTTGTATTCTGGGAGACCTGGGTTTGATCTCTGGGTTGGGAAGATACCCTGGAGGAAGACATGGCAACCCACTCCAGTATTCTTGCCTGGAAAATTCCCATGGAAAGAGGAGCCTGGCAGGCTATAGTCCATGGGGTCGCGAAGAGTCGAACACAACTGAGCAACTTTCACGTCACTTCACTTCATGGTAGGTAATGGGCTTCCCAGGTGGTGATAGTGGTAAAGAGCCTTCCTGCCAGTGCAGGAAACACAAGAGACTTTGGTTCGATTCCTGGGTTGGGAAGATCCTCTGGAAGAGGATATGGCAACCCACTCTGGAGTTCTTGCCTGGAGAATGCCATGGACAGAGGAACCCAGGGGGCTACAGTCCACAGGGTTGCAAAGTCAGACATGACTGAGCATGCACATGCGGCGGTCGGTAATAAGGTCTGAAACAGGGCACCCAGGAGGTAACAGCGCAGGTATCCCAGTCATAACCAAAAACACTGAGCTGACGATCAAATGAGACTGAAGCATCACCACATGTGTTTTGTTTATTTTTCCCAACCACTGCCTTGTCTGGGCCTACTTAGGTCCAGGATAGCAGATGGTTTCATGCATGTGTATCACTTTGATTGGCAGTATTACTGAATGGAATAGACTTCTATTAAAAAAAAAAAAGAACACTTTGGCAAGTGTTTATCTGAAGTCCTGTTTCCCAAAACTGGACACGGGGATGCACTTTCTGCAGCTTTCTGTGTAGCTTGGACACAGTCTTAAAATTACTAGTAACTCCCTCGTGGCTCAGATGATAAAGAATTTGCTTGCCTAGGTAGGAGACCTGGGTTCAATTCTTGGGTGGGGAAGATACCCTGAAGGACAGAATGGCTACCCACTCCAGTATTCTTCCCTGGATAATTCCATGGATAGAGTAGCCTGGTGTGCTATGGTCCACGGGGTTGTAAAGAGTCAGACACCACTAAGCACAGTACACACACACACACACGGTCTCAGAGGAGCAGTGGTTTAAGTCACCCTAAATGCCCTTCTTTTCCCCCCAGGGGTTTCAAAAAGCCTTCCATTTAAGTCCCCTGCCAGCTGATGAGTGCCCTTGCAGGCCTGAGGATTATGTACCCACAAGCCTGAAGCTTCAGCAGCACAGAAACCCCCTCTCTGTTCAGAAGGACTTATGTGCTCCTAGCTTCTCATCTGAACTCTTCCTCGAAAGGGACGTGTTGAGCTAGATCTGGAAATGTTTGAGGAAAGACAGATGCACTGTGGGCAGTTTTCTTCCCACTCACCCTGTGCTGACTGGGGATTCTGTTCCAGCTTTAAATGAGACTATGGCAGACCTGCAAGTGCAAGAGAAGGTCTGCCCAGCTTCCTGGAGCAAACCTTAGTGCAGCCATTAACGATACCAGTTTGTTACAAAAGAAAACAAACAGAAAAATAAAAAGCAGTCTCAGAAGTCTGCAGACCAGACAGAGAAACACTGTCATTGATAAACAAGACAATGTACCCCCACATTTGAAGCTTTGCTTTTGTTACAAGCCGATCCTTGCACTTCCTCCCAAGTGCTCTCTGTACAGACAAATGCTTTTAAAGCAAAATCTTGGGGCAGTCTCACTGTTAACAATTTATGAAAAATGATCAGTCTTTGGATCAGCAGTTTTGGGGTTTCAGCCCTGAATTTGTAACCTATGATCTGTGTGTCCCAAAGCACATACCTTAGCAATCTTTAATACTCAATTCCCTCATTTGTATAAAGAAGGGCAAACTCAAAGTCCTTTTAGAGAAATTTAAAATCTACAAAGCAGACAGGCAGTACCAAGATGGCGGAGGAACAGGACAGGGAGACCACTTTCTCCCCCACAAATTCATCAAAAGATCATTTAGCAACTTCCACAAGACAACCACTGAACATTGGTGGATGACACCAGGCATCCAGTAAGGCAGCCCAATCTCTTCAAAAGGAGGTAGGGTAAAATATAAAAGATGAAAGCAGAGACAAAAGACTGAAGGATGGAGACCCATCCTGGGGAGGGAGTCGTGAAGAAGTTTCTATACAATAGAAAACCCTCTCACAGGTGTGTCTAGGGGGAGCTTTGGAATCTCAGAGGGCAACATAAAAGGAAAATTATAAAACAAAACCAAACCACTATGTGCCTAACCACAACTGCCAGCAGAGGAGTGGCCTAGATGCTTCGCGTCCACCAGCAGTGAGTAGGGGCTGGACAGGGAGTCATGGCCTGCATCATCAGATTGCTGGTCCTTAGGGTAAGGACTGGGTGGAATGCCCTGAGGAAAATCTGAGGGAGCTACTGTGACATAGCAACCCAAACAATAGGATCACCAAAAAAAAAAAAAGAGAGAGAGAGAGAGAGAGAGAGCGCGCGCGCGCAAGCTGGCTGCCATTTAGGGCCTTCCCTCCCTGGAGGCAGAAAGGCAGGTTTGCTAAAGCCAGAGCTGGAAGGCAGGGAGCTGCTGCAATCTCAGCCCTGGAGACCACGTCTTCCAGCAAACTCTGAGTGGCCTGCCAGTTGCTAAACACATCTTCCTGGGATCCTGGGCAGTTCACATCTGCCAGGAGTGTCACATCTGAGATCAGCTCCCCAGAGGAGACACATGGCACAGCCGAGACTGTGCCTGTGCGGTGCACCTGGGAAACCCAGCGGCCAGGAGCAGGGAGGTACATAAGATACACGGCCTACCTGGGACAGTGCACTCGCCAAGCACCCAGTCAGCTGAATGGCTTGGGCCTGGGAAGAGCACAAAATGCACAGCCCATCTGGGTCTTGCAGAGCACCCTGGAGCCTGAGCAGTATAGACCTGGGAAGTACATGCTGCCTTGGACTGTGTCAAACCCAGTGTGGTCCATCCACTGCGATCACTCCCCACACATGCTAGCGGTATTGATTTTCAGTGTCCCTCCCTCTCCACAGCACAACTGAACAAGGGAGCCTAAATAAGTGGCCACTGTAACCCCCTGGTGTCAGGGTAGAAATTAAGACACTGAAGAGAACTTCAAATAGAGAAAGCAAAAATGAAGAAAGAAGAAGGAACCATCCCCAAAGTGACAGGTGCAAAAGATTAAAACCCTGCAGTTAATGCTGAGACCGTGCATTTGAGGGGCAACCACTGACCGTGAGAACAAGTGGATGCAGGAAAAAGGGATTATCTGACACTGAATTGACCCCAAACCACTGACAGCAGCTCCAGAGAAACTCCTAGATATATTTTTACTATTATCATTTCTTAATTTTAAAAAAAAGTTCTTGACTACTCTTTAACTTTCATTTTTAGAGCCAACTTTTCAAACTATTATAGCCAACCTTTCCAAAAAAAACCCTATTTTTTTAAAAAGCAAATTCCATATATACTTTTTGAATTTTGGTGATTAATTTTGTTTTGCAGGTTTTATATTGTATTTTTGATAGTCTCACCTCTATTGTAGGTTTTTAATATTTGCTTTTTCTTATTTGTTATCAATTTTTACCTTTAAGAATCTAATCTTCAATATCCATTTTCATTTAAGGATTTGATTACTGGTTTGATTGCTCTCTCCCCTTTTGAGGCTCCCTTTTCTCCTCCTGGTCACCTCTATCCCCGTCCTCCCTCTCTCTTCTCTATATAACTCTGTGAATCTTTTTGGGTGTTCCTGGCTGTGGAGAGTTGTTTCACCATTAACCTAGGGGTTTTCTTCTGTGCTGTATGGATGGAGAAATCTTGAGGCTACCATAAGAAAAGGACTGAAAGCCAGAGGCAGGAGGTTTAACTCCAGAACTTTAGAACAATAGATAACTCTTGATTCTCGGGAACATTAATAGACAACAACTCACTCAAAAGTCTCCATACTTACACTGAAACCAAGCTCCACAGAAGAGCCAACAAGTTCCAGCACAAGACACGCCACACTAATTCTCCAGCAAAACAGAAACAAAAACCTGAAAATTAAAAGACGGGCTGCCCAAAGCCATGCCAAGCATGCAGACACCCCAAGACTCACTACTGGACACTTCAATGCACTCCAGAGAGAAAAGATCCAGCTCCACCCACCAGAGCATAGACACAAGTTCCCCCAACCAAGGAACCTTGACAAGCCACCAGTCCAATCCTACCCACACGGAACAGACTCCACAATTAAGAGGAACCATGAACTTCCAGCCTGCAGAAAGGGCAACCGAAACATAGCAATCTAAACAAAATGAAAAGGCAGAGAATATTCAGCAGGTGAAGAAGCATGATAAGAACCCACCAAACCAAACCAAAGAGGGGGAGATAGGGAGTCTACCTGAAAAAGAATTCAGAATAATGATAGTAAAGATGATCCAAAATCTTGAAAACAAAATGGAGTTACAGATAAATAGACTAGAGACAAGGATTGAGAAGATGCAAGAAATGTTTAACAAGGACCTAGAAGAAATAAAGAAGAGTCAGTCAATAATGGGAACAATGCAATTACTGAGATTAGAAGCACTCTGGAGGGACCAACAGTATAGTAACTGAGGCAGAAGAGAGAAAAAGTGAGGCAGATGATAGAATGATGGAAATAAATGAGGCATAGAGGAAAAAATAAAAGGACTTTAAAGAAATGGAGACAACCTCAGAGACCTCTGGAGCAATGTTAAACACCCAAACATTGAATCATAGATAACCCAGAAGAGGAAGACAAAAAGGAAATGAGAACATACTTGAGGAGATAATAGTTGAAAAACTCCCTAAAATGGGGAAAGAAATAGCCATCCAAGTCCAAGAAACCCAGAGAATCCCAAACAGGATAAACCCAAGGCAAAAGACTCCAAGATGCAAATTAATCAAACTAACAGAAATTAAGCACAAAGAGAAAATATTAAAAGCAGCAAGGGAAAAGCAACAAGTAACACACAAGGGTATCCCCATAAGGATACCAGCTGATCTTTCAATAGAAGCTCTTCAGGCCAGAAGAGAATGACAGGACATAATTAAAGTGATGAAAGAGAAAAAAAAACTACAACCATGATTACTATACCCAGCAAGGATCTCATTCATATAAGAAGGAAAAATCAAAAGTTTTTCAGACAAGCAAAAGCTGAGAGAATTCAGCACCACCAAACAAGCTCTAAAGAAGATGCTAAAGGATCTTCTTTAGACAGGAAACAAAGAAAAGGTTTATGAAATTGAAAACAAAACAACAAAGTAAATGGTAATGGGATCATACTTATCAGTGATTATATTAAATGTAAATGGGTTAAATTCTCCACCCAAAAGACACAGGCTCACCAAATGATACGAAAACAAGACCCATATATATTGAGGTGGGTCTGGACAAGAGACCCACCTTAATATTTAAGACACATACAAACTGAAAATGAGGGGCTAGAAAAAGATACTTCATACAAATGGAGACCAAAAGAAAGTAGGAGTAGCAATACTCATATCAGATAAATAGACTTTGAAATAAAGCTCATGATGAGAGACAAAGAAGGACACTACATAATGATCATAGGATCAATCCATGAAGAAGATATAACAATTATAAATATGTATGCACCCAATATAGAAGCACCTCAATATATATGGCAAATGCTAACAAGTATGAAAGGGGAAATTAAAAGTAACACAACAATAGTGGGGGACTTTAATATCCCACTCACACCTAAGGATAGATTAACCAAGCAGGAAAGAGCAAGAAAACACAAGCTTTAAGTGATACAATGGACCAGTTAGACCTAATTGATATCTACAGGGCATTTCACTCCAAAACAATGGAACTCACCCTTTTTTCAAGTGCACAAGGAACATTCTCCAGGATAGATCACATCCTGAGCCATATATCTAGCCTTAGTAAATTTTAAAAAAATTGAAATCATTCCAAGCATCTTTTCTGATCACAATGTGGTAATATTAGATGTCAACCACAGGAGAAACATCTATTTCTGCTTTATTGACTAGGCCAAAGCCTTTGACTGCGTCTATCACAATAAACTGTGGAAAATTCTGAAAGAGATGGGAATACCACACCACCTGACCTGCCTCTTGAGAAACCTATATGCAGGTCAGGAAGCAACAGTTAGAACTGGACATGGAACAACAGACTGGTTCCAAATAGGGAAAGGAGTCTGTCAAGGCTGTATATTGTCACCCTGCTTATTTAACTTCTATGCAGAATACATCATGAGAAAAGTTGCACTGGAAGAAAAACAAGCTGGAATCAAGATTGCCAGAAGAAATATCTATAACCTCAGATATGCAGATGACACCATCCTTATGGCAGAAAGTGAAGAGGAACTCAAAAGCCTCTTGATGAAAGTGAAAGAGGAGAGTGAAAAAGTTGGCTTAAAGCTCAACATTCAGAAAATGAAGATCATGGCATCCGGTCCAATCACTTCATGGGAAATAGATGAGGAAACAGTAGAAACAGTGTCAGACTTTATTTTTGGGGGCTCCAAAATCACTGCAGATGGTGACTGCAGCCATGAAATTAAAAGATGCTTAGTCCTTGGAAGAAAAGTTATGACCAACCTAGACAGCATATTCAAAAGCAGAGACATTACGTTGGTGACTAAGGTCCATCTAGTCAAGGCTATAGTTTTTCCTGTGGTCATGTATGGATGTAAGAGTTGGACTGTGAAGAAGGCTGAGCACCGAAGAATTGATGCTTTTGAACTGTGGTGTTGGAGAAGACTCTTGAGAGTCCCTTGGACTGAAGAAGATCCAACCAGTCCATTCTGAAGGAGATCAGCCCTGGGATTTCTTTGGAAGGAATGATGCTAAAGCTGAAACTCCAGTACTTTGGCCACCTCATGTGAAGAGTTGACTCATTGAAAAGACTCTGATGCTGGGAGGGATTGGGGGCAGGAGGAGAAGGGGATGACAGAGGATGAGATGGCTGGATGACATCACTGACTCGATGGACATGAGTCTGAGTGAACTCTGGGAGTGGTGATGGACAGGGAGGCCTGGCGTACTGCAATTCATGGGGTCGCAAAGAGTCGGACACGACTGAGCGACTGAACTGAATTGAACTGACAGGAAAAAATACAAAAGTCACAAACATATGTAGGGTAAACAGACCTGCTTCTGAATAACCAACAAATCAGAGAAGAAATGAAAAGGAAATCAAAGTATGCACATAAACAAAAGAAACTGAAAACATGACAACCAAAGCCTGTGGGACTCAGTGAGAGCAGTGCTATGAGGGAGGGTCAGAGTAGTACAAGCCTACCTCAAGAAACAAGAAACATCAAACAAACTACGTAACTTTACACCTAAAGCAACAGAAAAAGAAGAACAGAAGAACCCCATGGTTAGTAGAGGGAAAGAAATCATAAAAATCAGAGCAGAAATAAGTGAAAAAGAGATTACAGAGTCTACAGCAAAGATCAGTAAAAATAATAGCTGGTTCTTTGAGAAGATAAGTAAGATATACAAACCATTAGCTAGACTGATCAAGAAAAAAAAGGAGAAGAGGCAAATCAATACAATTAGAAATGAAAATGGATAAATCACAGCAGACAACACAGAAATACATTAAATCAGAAGAGAGCAATATCAGCAATTACATGCCAATAAAACGGACAACTTGGAAGAAATGGATGAATTCTTAGAAAAGTATAACCTTCTAAAACTGAACCTGGAATAAATAGAAAATCTTAACAGACCCATCACAAGCACTGAAATTGAAACTGTAATAAAAAGTCTTCCAACAAACAATAGTCCAGGACCAGAGGCTTCAGAGGTGAATTCTAACAAAAATTTAGAGATGAGTTAACACCTATCCTACTTAAACTCTTCCAGAAAATTGCAGAGGAAGGTAAACTCCCAAACTCATTCTATGAGGTGACCATCACCCTAATACCAAAACCAGAAAAAGATGCCACAAAAAAGAAAACTACAGGTCAATATCACTGATGAACATTGACACCAAAATCCTCAACAAAATTCTTGCAAACAGAGTCCAACAACATATTAGAAAGATCATACATCATGACCAAGTGAGATTTATGCCAGGGATGCAAGGATTCTTCAATATTCACAAATCAATCAACAAATTGAAAGATAAAATCCATATGATTATCTCAATAGATGCATAGAAAGCCTCTGACAGAATTCAATACCGTTAATGACAAAAAAAAAAAAAAACACCACAACTCTCCAGAAAGCAAGTATAGAAGGAACATACCTCAGCATAATAAAAACCATGTATGGGAAACTCACAGCAAACATTATCCTCAATGGCAAAAAAATTGAAAACATTTCCTCTAAAATCAGGAACAAGACAAAGGTACCCAGTCTCACCACTACGGTTCAACATAGATTTGGAAGTCCTATTCACAGCAATCAGAAAAGAAAAAGAAAGAAAAGGAATCCAGATTGGAAAATGAGAAGCAACACCCTCACTGTTTGCAGATGACATGATCCTCTACAAAGAAAACTCTACAGACACCACTAGAAAACTACTAAAGCTAATCAATGAATTCAGCTAAGTTGCAGGATATAAAATTAAAACATAGAAATCCCTTGCATTCCTATATACTAACAATGAGAAAACAGAAAGAAAAATTGAGCAAACAAGTGCATTCATCACTGCATTGAAAAAAATACAATACTTAGGAATAAATTTACCTAAAGAAACAAAAGACATATAAACACTATAAAACACTGATGAAATAAATCAAAGATGACAAAAGAGATGGAGAAATATGTTCACGGATTGGAAGAATCAATATAGTGAAAATGAATATACTACCAAAGCAATCTATAGATTCAATGGAATCTCTATCAAACTACCAATGGCATTTTTCACAGAACTAGAACAAATAATTTCACAATTTGTATGGAATTACAAAAAACCTCAAATAGCCAAAGCAATCTTGAGAAATAAGAATGCAACTGGAGGAATCAACCTGCCTGACTTCAGACTATACTACAAAGCTACAGTCATTAAGATATTATGGTACTTGCACAAAGAGAAATATAGATCAATGAAACAAAACAGAAAGCCCAGAGATAAATCCACACACCTATGGACACCTTATCTTTGACAAAAGAGGAAAAAACTATACACTGGAGAAAAAAATCATGTTTGACAAGTGGTGTTGCAAAAACTGGTCAACCACGTGTAAAAGAAGCAAACTAGAACACTTTCTAACACCATACATAAAATAAACTAAAAGTGGATTAAGGATCTAAATATAAGGCCAGAAACTATAAAACTCTCAGAGGAAAACATGGGTAGAACACTCTCTGACATAAATCACAGCAAGATCCTCTATGACACAGCTCCTAGAATAATGGAAATGAAAGCAAAAAACAAACAAATGGGACCTAATTAAACTTAAAAGCTTTTTGCAGAGGCATGAAGCAGGGCACTTAAAGCCAGAGCTCTGGGACAACCAAGAGGGATGGGGTAGGGAGACAGGAGGGGTGGCTCAGGATGGGGAGACAGATGTGCACCCACGGGTGGTTCATGTCGATTTATGGCAAAAAAACACAATAGTGTAAAGAAATTATTCTACAATTAAAATAAATCAATATACTAAAAAAATCTACAAAGTGCTTTGCTCTTTAAGTGAAGTTCATTTCCAAATGAAAATGGGACTCACCCATAAATTGAACATGATCATATCTATCTATTGAATTATTCAGCTTACCTACCATGCCAATGTCTGTCTTACAATCGGTATGTTTAAACCACTTACATTTATTGTAACCATGGATATGTTAAGACTTAAGTCTGCCATTTTATTTTTGTTTGTTTTCTTTTTCAGCCTCCTGTCAGTTACTTGAACATTTTTAAAACTTCATTTTGGTTTACCTACAGTACAATGCGGGAGACCTGGGTTTGATCCCTGGGTCGGGAAGATCCTCTGGAGAAGGAATGGCAACGCACTTGAGTACTCTTGCCTGGAAAATCCCATGGACAGAGGAGCATGGTGGGCTACAGTCCACGGGGTCGCCAAGAGTCAGACACGACGGAGCGACTTCACTTCACTCACAGTAGGTCTTTAGCCTAGCTCTTTGTGTTGCTTTTTTAAGTCATTGTTCTAGATATGAATTATATGTACACAACTTCTTAAGTCTATTTGTGATATTTGACCAGTTGGAGGGAGGTGTAGAAAGCTTACATTATTTTATAGGGCTTAACCCTCTCCTACTGATAGTGTCCTTTAATTATTTTTTCTGTATACCTTGAGAACTACATTAGACATGTTATAATTCTGCTGCCATTGTCAAACAATTTAGCACACACCAACGGAAATGGAAAGTCCATTGTATTTACTCATACTCTTGCTCTTTTGTGTTCTTTCCCCCTTTCTGATGCTCTTAATTTATTATATTTCTATTGCTGTTTATTTAGAGAATTTCCTTTAGCCTTGCTTCTAAAGTTTGTCTGCTAGAACAAATTTTCTTAGTTTTTCAGCATTTGGTAATAACTGGATTCCCAAATCTTCATTCCTGAAGGATATTTTTGTTAACCATAGAACTCTAGATTGATTGTCCTCTCCTTTCAGCACTAGAAGAATGTCATTTGATTTCCTTTTGACCACCAGGTTGTTGGTGGGAAATGTTCTGTAATTTAGATCTTATTTTCATATCAGTAATTCATTGTTTCTATCTGGATATTTTCAAGATGGTTTTCCTTTGTATTTAGTATTTAGTATAGAAGTTTTACTACAATGTGCCTGGTAGGCATTCTTTTGAGTTGCTGGTGTTTGGGATTCAGTTAATTTTTTGAATCTGTTAGGCCCACATACTTTGCCAAATTTGGGAAGTTTTCAGCTATTTCTCCTCTTTTTTTTTTCATATTTCCCTCTTTCTCCTTTTCTTCTGGAACTCTGAAGATACAAATGTAGAATCAGAATTTTTAATGTTTATTGCAACATTCCATAACATACTCTCTGAGTCTTTCAATATTTAGTTCAAAGTATAAGATTTCATGAGTGGAACAAAGGGTCATTAATCCATTAAAGATCCTGATGCTGGGAAAGATTGAGGGCAGGAGGAGAAGGGGGTGACAGAGGATGAGATGGTTGGATGGCATCACTGACTCAATGGACATGCAGTTGAGCAAATTCTGGGAGATAGTAAACGACAGGGAAGCCTGGGATGCTGTAGTCCATGGGGTTGCAAAGAGTTGGACACATGACTGAGCACACATACACATACCATGGAACTAATCTGTTGAAAGATTAAAATACATCAGCACGTTATAGAGTTAGGGTCACTGAAAGAAAACAAAATGTGTGTACTCAGGCACTTGGGGGATTTATTTCTCCCCAGAAATGTCATGAATTCTCATGTTAAGTTTCTACTTTAAATTTTTATTTAAAGAATAATATCATTTCCTTGTCACCATTCCTATTAATTAATTAGTTTGAATTTTAAAAATTATTACATAATTTGAGGAAGGTAAAACAATATTTCCATTTTACATATTTTTTGTTGTTCAGTTGCTCAGCTGTGTCCAACTCTTTGTGACCCTATGGACTGCAGCATGTCAGGTCTCCCTGTCCTTCACCATCTCCTGGAGCTTGCTCAAACTCATGTCCATTTAATTGGTGATGCTATTCAATAATCTCATCCTCTGTTGTCCCCTTCTCCTCCTGCTTTCAATCTTTCCCAGCATCAGGTCTTTTCTAATGAGTCAATTATTTGTATTAGGTGGCCAAACGCTGGAGTGTCAGCTTCAGCATCAGTCTTTCCAATGAATTTTCAGGATTGATTTCCTTTAGGATTGACTGGTTTGATCTATTTGCTATCCAGGGGACTCTCAAGAGTCTCCACCAACACCACAGTTCAAAAGCATCTGTTCTTGGTGCTCAGCCTTCTTTTACATATAATGGAGATAAAGTTGAGTAGGACCACTGGGAGCAAGTGGAGAGTGAAAATAAAGGCAAATAAATGCCTCTTGTCTTTGAAAAGCCTGTAAGTCTTCTGTGATCACACAGCCAGCTGGCTTGCTAGTACAATTTTTAATTGCTTTTAAAATTGACTCCTTTTGTTAAATTTGGAAAAGATGGGGCTAGAATTTAGGTCGCTTGACATGATCCATCTGACATCCACAAAAATAAACCCAAAGTGGGAATGGAAAGGAGGGGAAGAGAGGTAGAAAGGGAGATATTTGATGGCTTATGATTTAATTATTAGTGATTTTTTTTTTCTAAAATGAGTTTCCTGATAATTTAATTCTAACATAAATAGTGAGGAATACTCTTGAGGTATACAGACACAAAACTTTTGTTTTTCCCCCTTTTGAGTAGGACCTTAGTTACACAGTTGATATTAATAATGATTTAATCATTTTAAACCATTAACTTTCTGAACATCATAGGTATTTAGCATAACTGGCCTGAGCTATGCTCTCCTTAGGCATTAAAAAGATTCCCTGGGTAATCAAAGCCGAGGTAGCATCTGTGTTATAGTGAAAGGATTCTGCAACCCTGGAGTAGTTGTTAACACTGACACTAGTGGTTCCCGTAGTCATGAATCCCCGATGTGAAGTCCACTACATTCTGCACATATTTTAACGACTATGGCATTTTCATGTGTAAGAGGAAGGTAAACTAGATTACCTCTATAGGCGTATCTCTAAATGCCAATGGTTCTACTCAAAGCCTTCCTCAGCACAGACAAGACAGAAGTGTCTGTCCTGGCATCCACTCCCTTCCCTCCACATTGCTCGGCAGAGAGTTTTCTAAAGCATCACAAGATGAGCATGGCAAGTGGAAGTACAGGGGAAAATCTAGCTCCTCTTTCAAATGCTCTGAACTTGTGTGGTGTTAACTAGGCCTGGTATGGCAGCAAGCATGTTCTCTGCCTCCCAACACACCATTATTCATTCTTAAAAGTCCACATAAATTATTTTAACAAATATTTTAAAACATCGGTAAATTATTTGCACAGTTGCGAATTGTGTCTGCTCTTGTACTGGGTCTGGTTTTGAACCATCTCAGATCCCAGGAGTAAAACTGAGTGCTGATGTGGCCACAATCTTTAAATGGCAGACATTCCATTAATTACTCAGGCAGACATGAGGTGTCTGAAAAATGAAAAATCATGACTGGCCTAATGAGGACTACAGTTAAAGTGGCATCTGAATATATTGCGGCTCCAGAGTGTGTCTTTGTCACAGCACTTAACTACCCACAAATTTCTTCAGTACTTCACAGAGGACAGAAGCCAGGAGCACTGTTGGGTTTAATCAATGGGCCTTGCATCTTTGTTAATGGATTAGAAGAGACCACACCCTCAGCTAATGAGTTGCATTTGCTCTAGGCATGAATAATACAAGATGATTTCCCAGCATTTTGAGTTACGTGAGCAGAGTTGCTCAGAGGTTAAAGCGTCTGCCTGCAGTTCTGGAGACCCGGGTTTGATCCCTGGGTTGGGAAGATCCTCTGGAGAAGGAAATGGCAACCCACTCCAGTACTCTTGCCTGGAAAATTCCATGGACTGAGGAGCCTGGTGGGCTACAGTCCATGGGGTTCCAAAGAGTAGGACACGACTGAGTGACTTCACCTAGCAGAGTTATCTTATCCTTTCTCCATCAACTTGTTCTGTAGAAACAACCAGCTAGTTTTAGTAATAATGTAGGTGAGGTACAAAATAAAGTGAAGACATCACTCTCCCAACAAAGGTCCATATAGTCAAAGCTAGTTTTTCCAGCAGTCATGTACAGATGTGAGAGCTGGACCATAAAGAAGGCTGAATGCTGAAGAATTGATGCTTTTTTAGTTGTGGTGCTTGAGAAGACTCTTGAGAGTTCCTTGGACTGCAAGGAGATGAAACCAGTCAATCCTAAAGGAAATCAATCCTGAATATTCATTGGAAGGACTGATGCTGAAGCTGATGCTCCAAACTTTGGCCACCTGATATGAAGAACTAACTCATTTAAAAAGATCCTGATGCTGGGAAAGAATGAAGGCAGGAAGAGAAGGGGATGACAGAGGAAGAGGTGGGTGGATGGCATCACTGACTCAATGGACATGAGTTTGAGCAAGCTCCAGGCAATGGTGAAGGGCAGGGAGACCGGAAGTGCTGCCGGTCGTGGAGCTGCACAGAGTTGGACACAACTGAGCAACTGAACAACAACAACAATCTCCATTGGTAGTGGGGTTGTTTATCACTAGCGCCATTTGGGAAGCCCTAATATAAAGCAAAGCATCCATCAATTCTCTAGATTAGGGGCCCCTAAAAACTAAATAGCATGGAAGAATGTTTTTCCCTTTCATCACTAATACATTTGATCATGAATCTCTCAGACCCCTCAGGCAACCATCAAGAGAAATTAAGCAGTTCTGGACCAGAAGTAGGAGACTTGAAATCTGATACTGGCTGTGCCAGGTGTCCAGTGTCTTCTCAAACAGTCACCCCAGGGTTTGGGCTCTGGAGAACCAGTACCAGGCCTGATGCACTGAGAACACAGAGCACAGGGGTGAGAAATTCCCCCACATTTGCAGGAGGTGGGCTCAGAGGCAGTCCTTGAGCCATCACTAACCTCCAGACAACACTATCATCTTCATCAGTGTAACACCTGGCTCTCCTCGGTCATATGCAAAGTTCCTGCCATTGTGAGAAGTTTTTATCTGCATGACCTCACTCAATCTCAAAAAATAGTTAACCTCAAAAACACTCCAAGAATAATCACATTATTATTTTTAATTACTTCTATGATGGTTAATATTATTTGTCAACTTGGCCGGGCTAAAGGGTGCCTAGATAGCAGGGAAAACATTATTTCTGGGGTGTGTCTGTGAGGATGGATTCGGACTAGATTGGCATATGCATCTCAGAAGGAGTGAAGAAGTCCACCCTCCCCCATTCGGGAGGGCGTCATCCAGTCCTGAGGCCTGAATAGAACAAGAAAGCAGAGGAAGAGGAATTCACTCCCTCTGCTTGAGCACGGAGGTCCAGCTTCTCCTGTCCCTACATGGGGCTTCTGGCACTCTCCCTATTGCCCCCTCCCAACCCCCATCCCCAACCCCACTGGACTCCGAGGCACCCGGACTGAATCCCACCACTGGCTGCCTGGGTCTCCAGCCTGCAGACTACAGATCCCAAGACTTCTCTGCCTACACAACCAAGTGAGCCGGCTCTCACGATAAATCTGTACCTATGTGTATCCTACTGCTGCTGCTTCTCTACAGAACCCTCACTAACAAGACCACTAAGCAAACTGAGCTTTAGAAATGTCGTGCAAACTGCCCAGATTCTTATAAATAGCAAATATTTATATTTGTGCTGGGGGACATGTCTCAGGGTATTTGATGCCAAAGTAGGTGTCTTAGCTACTCTGTCTTGTCTCCAAGGTGCCATCTGCTACATTTCAGTATTGCTGCTGTTTTTCAATCACTAAGTCAGGTCTCTTTGAGACCTCTGGACTGGAGCACACTAGACTTCCCTGTCCTTCACCATCTCCCTGAGTTTGCTCAAACGCATGTCCACTGACTCAGTGATGCCATCCAACCATCTCATCCTCTGTCATCCCCTTCTCTTCCTGCCCTCAATCAATCCCAGTATCACAGGGTCTTTTCCAATGAATCAGCTCTTTGTATCAGGTGGCCAAAGTGTTGGAGCTTCAACTTCAACATCAGTCCTTCCAGTGAATATCAGGATTGATTTCCTTTAAGATTGACTGGTTTGATCTCCTTGCTGTCCTAGGGACTCTCAAGAGTGTTCTCCATCCCCACAGTTCACAAGCTTCAATTCTTTAGTGCTCAGCTTTCTTTATGGTCCAACTCTCATACATGACTACTGAAAATCTAAAGCTTTGACTACATGGACCTTTGTTGTCAAAATGATGTCTCTGCTTTTTAATACACTGTCTAGGTTTGTCATAGCTTTACTTCCAAGGAGCAAACATGTTTTAACTTCCTGGCTGCAATCACATTTAAGTATATCAATCTTTTTATTTCCAGTGTCCAACCACCAGTGATAAGTGAATAGATGGATAAATGAATAGGTTAGAAATATATTTTAAAAATATAATTCTGAAAATATTGGGTTGGCCAAAAAGTTCATTAAGGCTTTTACTGAATTTTGGCCAAATTAATAAAAATGCTATGCTGAATTTGAGCATTAATAATATTTCTGGGCACTCCCTGTCCCTTTTTTTTAAATTTTCTTTGTCTTCACTGATTTCCCAAATTCTGTGTTTTGATTTTAATTGGAGGATAATTGCTTCACAGTGTTGTGGTAGTCTCTGTCATACACCAAGGGAAATCAGCCATAATTTTAAATATATATATATCTCCTCCCTCTTGATCCTCTCACCTCACCCCAGCCCTCTAGGTCATCACAGAGGGCCAGGCTGGGCTCCCCGTGTTATAGAGCAGCTTCCCGCTAGTTATCTATTTTACACACACATGGTAGTGTGTATAAGTGAAGGCTACATTTTCAATCTGTCCTACTGTCTCCTTCTGACACTGTCCCCCAGTCCATTCTCTGCTTCTGTGTGATTTCTGAAACTCTAAGCAACATCTCAGGTGACTCTCAGCCGGCACACCATATACCATTAATCCTGGGTGAAGGTTGAGACAGAAAATAGCAGTAAAATAGGAGATAGTAGGCTGGAATCACCTCTAGGCCAGCAGGGCTTCACAGCGTTTATTTGCTTTCTGGGGTCGGGTGTGATGTCAGGCCCTTTACAAAGAGGCTTTACTAGCATAAGAAGCAGCTTCCTATTTGTCTTGAGGGATAAAGGCTAGTGTTTCTGAGAATGAGGGCAGAGAGAGGAACATCATGACTGGGATGTACAGACATAACCACAAAAAGATGGGCAACTTAAGAACACTGGTAGTTCTGAAACGGACAATGCAGGAATTCAGGATTCAGTTGAGAAGCATCTTTAGCTGGTCTAGAGCTCTCAAAAATAGTTAGCACATCACAGCCCTAGGAAGGAAAACAAAAACAATCATCTGAAACAAGACAAGAGCTCCGGAAAGAGGGGACCCAGTGGTCGACAGACAAATGACTGACGAGCAGGACAGGCTGTGGCCCGGCTCTTGCAGCTGCCGGACCAGTCACTGGGGCAAAGCCACTGCTCACTGGACACTGCAGAAAGTAGCTGGCCCCACCTCTCTGCTCTTGGAGGACTGAGGGGGAGTCATAAGAAGGCAAGATGTGAATGTTTAAAAAGAAAAGAGCCATTTCTTGGGAACAAAGAAATAAAGTTCCAGTCAATAAAAACCAAGAGCCTGGGGACCGAAGCTGGAGGAACTAGGTGGCACTTTTAATGTTCAGTGTGGACTCTTCCCTCCAGAAGAACAGGGAATGCCAGGCCCTCCTGCGGGCTTTTGGGAACACTGTGAGTTCTCTGTGTCTGGCTGTGTGCTCTGAGTATGCACTTTCTGTGCAATGTCACGGGGCTGCCCTTGACTGGAGTGCACACGGTTGATCTGTTAGCTACTCTTTTTGACAGGACTTTGGATTCTCTTAGAAATAAATGAGGCCTCTGCAAACCGCACAGTTCCTTGCCCAGGAAGATCAAGGGCTTCATATCATTATTGCTATTACACTAAATTACCCTTCATGTACATTTGCACACACTACTGTGTTTATTATCCACCATGTTCCAGACACAGACAGGAAACATAGAGCTTAGTGATGTATGTGCCAAGCATAGATGGAGAAAATGCATCATTTAACTTGGCGAATAAACACTCCAGATTCCATCACATGATAGAATATATTATACATCTTCTGTAAAATGCTTAAGATGTAATTTGAAGACTATAGATGATATCTGACACTGGCTGAATTACCCTCGTGTTGTGATCTGATCCTGGCACATTATTTGGGTCAGAGGTAAGCAGACCTCCCCACAGGGCAGAAGAAGCCTATGGCTGGTTCCTGTACTGTGTGCCAGCTAAAAATGGCTTTTGTGTTTCAAAAGGTTTGGGAAACATTTTTAAACAAAGAATATATGAAGGTGATCATCTGGCTCAAGCAGACACACAGGAACCACCCTGCCTGCCCACCCATCTCTCACTCTGCCCGCACCCTTCATATTAACGCACATGAGCAGAGTGCAGGCAACGGTGTCCTTCCATCTTAAAGTCTGGACTATATGAACAGAAGCTTAATCATATAATTTGTGAGAATGATCACTGTCCTTTTGCTTCATCGCCTGCAGAACACAAGCAAAGCATAAACAATCCACAGCATCAAGTCCAAACCAGCGCTTGGCTCATAAGGGCTCTGGGAATCACGGCTTTGTGATAAAGAGTTACTCTCCCTGTAACATGGGGACCTGAAAGCCGAGCCCTGTGAGGCACCAGTTTAACTGGATCTTTGAGATAATACAGAAAATTTCAGTTCTAATTTAGCTTCCTTCCAAGATGAATAAGATGAGTGTATTGATAAGGGAAACAGCTGCCTGACGGAGCCTCTTGCTTGAAGGCAGGAAATGAAGCCTGAAGGGCAGCAGATATGCCCTGCTTTATCAAGGAGCATAAAAACCAATAACAGGTTTTCTGAGAGAAGTAATTTAAAAGATCAAGGAAAGGAAGAAAAGCAGGCTGACGTTCTCTGCAACGACACACCCATCTGGCTGGTTGCATGTTCTCACTCACAGGCGAGGGACAGTGTAGGTGCCTGTTTGCTGGGTCCTGCCCAGGACTGTCCTAGCACTTGAACGGTCTCAATGATTCTGAGAGCTTCCCTGGTGGTCCAGCAGATAAGAATTCTCATTGCAATGCAGGGGGCACTGGTTGGATTACATGCTGAGGGGCAGCTAAACCCACGTGTCAAAACTACTGAAGCCTGCAAGCTCTAGAGCCTGTGCTCCATCCACAGCAAGAGAAGCCATCACAATGGGAAGCCTGAGCACCAGAACTAGACAGTAGTCCCCACTCGCTATACCTAGAGAGAGCCGGCACAAAGCAGCGAAGACCCAGTGCAGCCAGAGTACATAAATGAACAGATTTTCAAAACAAAGATCCTGTTTTACGTAGCAGGAACCAGACATGGGAGATTAGGATGTACTGCCTATCAGGTGATGTTTTTCTATTAAAATTCTGTGCTTCTAAGATGCCACCAGTAAAAAGTCTATGAAAAGGAGAATAAAGAAGATTCGGTCAGAAGGTATATCATCTTCAATGGAAAAAGAAAATCATTCTCAAATGCCTATCTTAGAAAGTCATTAGTGTGCACATTTCTCCCCATTCAAATTATTGATTGAATGCTGCCTGGACAGGTATCCTGCTTGGGGTCCTTGGGCAGCACCTTCATGGTCATGAAGCTAGCATTGGGGCCTGAAAAGACCTGACACCGACCCTCGGATTTACACCTCCCTCAGTTACTAAAAGGTGCATTTTTAGCAAACATTTCAAAAATATTATTTTGCACAGTTTTTTAATTTTAACTAAAAGCCAACATCCTAGCGCAGTAGGAAATGTGTAAGTTGTGTTTGTTCCTCTGTTAGAATAAAAGGCATGATGTTCAAACCATTGAGAAAAAACTGTACCACCTCCAGAAGACAACTGAAATATTAAATGAGATATTGCAATATTAAATATACATTAAATGTATAAATAAATTAAATGGATATTGAAAATGGGTTCCTACTGCCGCACAGGGGTATTTGTCCGCTTATTTATTTGTTTGATTCCAGTTTTCAAGTCCATTCAGGGTCCTGTCCAGGGACTCAGCCCCTAGAGGTCAGAGTTTGGGAACTCCTGTCAATTCTGTCCTCAGCCCTTGTCCTGGTTCAGTCTCCTATTCAGGTCATGGCTTATGTCCTGGGCGTTCTGATCCCAGTGTCAAGGACAGGTAGCCTACAGGGCTGTTCTCTGAGCAATAATCCTACTTCATAGGCAGAGAGTAATGAAACATTTAAAGAAAATGAGAAGCATTTCTTCTTTTGAAAGAAAAAGAACTCTTTTTGGAAAAGAAAAATCATTCCTAATGAAACAAGCTCATTGATCTTATGTTTATCTTACATTAGAGAAGAATTTCTGGAGGTAAAACATAAATGATGCAGGCTAGGTGCTGATTAACTTCTTGTGGTTAAAGAGACACACAACATTGTGATAAATATCTACTATTGTCTCAGAAAGCAATACTAGAAAGTCTAATATCTAATGAAAGTTGGAAACAAGGAAATTCATATAAGGTTCCATTAAAAAAATGTAATTAGCTATCAAAGGCCAATATATTTCATCATGCATATAAATTTTGATAAGACAAAACTATGAAAATTTCATGACTTCAAAGTCTTCAATTAAAATTAAAATGCCTTATTTGGAAATATGATTTTTTATGCATATGGGAGATAAAATGGGGCAAAAGGCATGAGATATTGAAATCAACTCTAACAAGTCCTAGCTTTAAGTGACCAAAAGAAAATGAAATATGCAGTGTGTGGCTCAAAGTATGAGTTTTTAATCTAACAGAAGGGAAAATGAGCTTCAGTAATTGATTTTTTAAAATTTATACAACTGTCAAGAAAACTGTAAGTTGGATAACAGTTTTTAATTTCAAAATGAAATATAAGTCAAGTATTAAGATAACTTTACACAGTATCTAGTGAGTGTGTTCAAACCATCCTATGAATTCAGGCTATAAAGCTCAATCAAGCCTAGTGCAAATGTTAGAAGTGTTTGTACGGGCAGTAGAAAGTTTAATTTGTTTTTATGAACTCACATTCAATTTTCCCTTACCTTTTAATCCATAATCACAGCTCCAGTAAGTTGTGATTAAAATAAGAGCAATAAATTGAACTCAAGTTTGGGAATGGAAAACACATTTCTTACCCTGGCAAAGTGGAGCAAGGGAATCCCACTGATACATGCCAACTGGATTCCGTCTACAGGTGGCATTGCTATGGCCAATCATCCGATACCCAGGTTTGCAGAAATACTGCACTTTACTTCCAACTTCTCCTGCAGTCCTATTTAAAACACCACCATTCTTCACGGTGTGGGTCAAGCTGCAGTAAGGTGCTGTGGACACACAAACACACATACATAAACAAATAAATAAATGCTACATTTTGCTTGGTAAGAGACATAAAATGAAAGAGAGTCTCTTATTGTTAAAATAGTGGGAAATCAGCACTGATACAGAAACTTTACTAAAAGCATCTTCAAGTACAGAAGCGTTGTGGTTGTGGATGAAAGGGTGTGGAGCAAAAGGAGCACTCATTCATTGCTGATGGAGATCCAAAATGGTACTGCCACCTTGGAAGACAGTGTGGCAGTTTCTTGCAAAACTACACACACTCTTATCCCATGATCCAGCAATCATGCTCCTTGTAGTTACCCAAAGGAGCTAAAAGCTTATGTCCACACAGAAACCTATGCCCAGATGCTCATAGCAGCATTATTCAGAGTTGCCAAAACTCAGAAGCAACCAAGGTTCCCTTCAGGAGGTAAATGAATAAACCAACTGTGTTCCATCCAGACAATGCAATATTATTCAAGGCTAAAAAGAAATGAGCTGTCAAAAGCCATGGAGGAGCCTTAATTACACATGATTACATGAAAGAAGCCAGCCTAAAAAGGGTTCACACTGCATGATTCCAACCTTACGACACTCTAGAGAAGGTACCACTCTGGAAGAAGTAAAAAGATCAGTGGTTTCCAGAGGCCGATGGGGGAAGGACAGCGGAGCTCAAAGGATTTTTCAGCCGTGAAAGTACCCTACATGAGTCCACAATGGTGGGTTAATGTCATTTTACATTTGTCCAAATCCATAGGAGGTTCAATACCAAGAGTGAACCCAGTATGAACTGTGGACCTTGGGTGATAATAATGTGTCAGTGCAGGTTAATAAATGCAGCCTCTGTTGATGATGTGAACAAAGAGACAGAAGCCAAGGAGGATAGGGAAAATCTCTGGAACTTCCTATCAATTTGGCTGTGATCTGAAACTTCAAAAAAAAAAAAAAAGTCTAAAAAAAAATCAATTTAAAAAAATGTATAGCTGAGTCACTCTGCTTTGCACCTGAAATGGTCACACTATTGTTAATGGGTTATACTCCAATATAAAATAAAAATATAAATAAATAATCCAAAAAATTCAAAAGTTACCATTTTAAAAAATCCAAGAAATCTAGACCCAAGGGTCAAGTCTCTTGAGTTTGAAGTTTCTATTATTTACAACTATTAATCAATGTGGTGGTGGAATTTTGACTTTCTGACACACAAAAAAGTATCATTAAAATGGAGAAAATTTAAGAATATAATATCTTGCAATCAAGGCCATTAATTTTTTCCTTGTTTAATGAATCCTGAGAATTGTACTATGACGTAGCCTCTTTTTACCATGTGGGATTTCAATACTATCTTTGAAGAAAATGCACTCCTTTATGTTGATGACCATGTTAAGTTCAGTTCAGTTCAGTCACTGAGTTGTGTCCGACTCTTTGCGACCCCATGAATCGCAGCACGCCAGGCCTCCCTGTCCATCACCAACTCCCGGAGTTCACTCAGACTCATGTCCATCGAGTCAGTGATGCCATCCAGCCATCTCATCCTCTGTTGTCCCCTTCTCCTCCTACCCACAATCCCTCCCGGCATCAGAGTCTTTTCCAATGAGTCAACTCTTCGCATGAGGTGGCCAAAGTACTGGAGTTTCAGTTTTAGCATCATTCCTTCCAAAGAAATCCCAGGGTTGATCTCCTTCAGAATGGACTGGTTGGATCTCCTTACAGTCCAAGCGACTCTCAAGAGTCTTCTCCAATACCACAGTTCAAAAGCATCAATTCTTCAGTGCTCAGCCTTCTTCACAGTCCAACTCTCACATCCATACATGACCACAGGAAAAACCATAGCCTTGACTAGACGAACATTTGTTGGCAAAGTAATGTCTCTGCTCTTCAACATGTTATCTAGGTTGGTCATAACTTTTCTTCCAAGGAGTAAGCATGTTTTAATTTCATGGCTGCAGTCACCATCTGCAGTGATTTTGGAGCCCCCCAAAATAAATTCTGACACTGTTTCCACTGTTTCCCCATCTATTTCCCAGTAAGTGATGGGACCAGATGCTATGATCTTTGTTCTCTGAATGTTGAGTTTTAAGGCAACTTTTTCACTCTCCACTTTCACTTTCATCAGAGGCTTTTTAGCTCCTCTTCACTTTCTGCCATAAGGGTGGTATCATCTGCATATCTGAGGTTATTGATATTTTTCCCAGCAATCTTGTATTCCAGCTTGTGCTTCTTCCAGCCCAGTGTTTCTCATGATGTACTCTGCATATAAGTTAAATAAGCAGGGTGACAATATAAAGCCTTGACGTACTCCTTTCCCTATTTGCAACCAGTCTGTTGTTCCATATCCAGTTCTAACTGTTGCTTCCTGACCTGCATACAGATTTCTCAAGAGGCAGGTCAGGTGGTCAGGTATTCCCATCTCTTTCGAATTTTCCACAGTTTATTGTGATCCACACAAAAGGCTTTGGCATAGTCAATAAAGCAGAAATAGATGCTTTTTCTGGAACTCTCTTGCTTTTTTGATGATCCAGCAGATGTTGGCAATTTGATCTCTGGTTCCTCTGCCTTTTCTAAATCCAGCTTGAACATCTGGAAGTTCATGGATCACATATTGCTGAAGCCTGGCTTGGAGAATTTTGAGCATTACTTTACTAGCATGTGAGATGAGTGCAATTGTGCAGTTGTTTGAGCATTCTTTGGCATTGCCTTTCTTTGGGATTGGAATGAAAACTGACCACTTCTAGTCCTGTGGCCACTGCTGAGTTTTCCAAATTTGCTGGCATATTGAGTGCAGCACTTTCACAGCATCATCTTTCAGTATTTGAAATAGCTCTACTGGAATCCCATCACCTCCACTAGCTTTGTTCGTAGTGATGCTTCCTAAGGCCCACTTGACTTCACGTTCCAGGATGTCTGGCTCTAGGTGAGTGATCACACCATCATGATTATCTGGGTTGTGAAGATCTTTTTTGATGACCATGTTTCAATAGCTTTAATCATCACATTTGCAGGGAGACTTTCAAAAATTAAAGACAGGAATTGTGAAAATCAGTCTTACCTACACAGAATCTAACCTTTCAGTGGCTAAAAGTCTCTGCATCTTATATACACATTTAGATAAAGAAACTCAATTTACTCTTACAAGACAGTTTCACCACAGCATAAAATCCTATGAACCTCCTTCAGATGAATAAAACACTAAACTAAAGAAAGCTGCGAAGTCCTGGAAATCCAGGGTTCCTTTTAAAGAAGAGGTTTTAAATGTCCCACTCCCCTGTGGGGGTTCCACATCAAAAGCACACACACACAGGTCTGAAGGCTTAATGCCAAACTTTTCCATAGAAATGAATTCAGAAGGAACCTTCTGAAGACTTCAGAGCATTGCTGAGAAATGATATCTGTGTGTCTGGCTGGGTTGTCAACCATGCTCCTGTGAGATGTATCCTCAGAGAATAGTCTCAGAGGGTCTTCTGAAATGCTGTTTCATTCTTTCTTTTTTTTTTTTTAACAGACTCATTTTTATTAATGTAAAATCCACTAACTCTTAGAAGAAATTGTGTCCTACTGGTCATAGCATTTTCTGTGTTCAGTTGTTTGAGACTATCTATTTTAAGTTTTGAGTGAACAAAAATATTTGGTTTAGGGAAGTAGGAGTATAATCAGGCACCTCAGCTACCAACTACCAAGAATTATTGTGTCAAGAAATTAAAATAATAATAAAAAGTAGGAAGACCAAGCAGACTGTAGACCCTGGCCAAGTTTAGAGATAAAGCCTGAAATGCTCCTGAAGGGGTAGTGGGACCACATGGTTCTTGGGGTGGGTTTTTGTCACAGTTCAGCCTGTTAAGAGAGAGGAACAGCAGGATAATTGTCTAACTCTATAGGGTACAATAGAACCTTATTTTCTTTCTTCAAGAAAATTAGAGATACCAAGGGAACATTTCATGCAAAGATGGACACAATAAAGGACAGAAATTGTATGGACCTAACAGATGCAGAAAATATTAAGAAGAGGTGGCAAGAACACACAGAACTAAACAAAAAAGATCTTCATGACCCAGATAACAACGATAATGTGATCACCCAGCTAGAGCCAGACATCCTGGAAAGAGAAGTCAAGTGGACCTTAGGAAGCATGACTACAAACAAAGCTAGTGGAGATGATGGATTCCAGTTGAGCTATTTCAAATCCTAAAAGATGATGCTGTGAAAGTGTGGCACTAAATATGTCAGCAAATTTGGAAAACTCAGCAGTGGCCACAGGACTGGAAAAGGTCAGTTTACATTCCAATCCCAAAGAAGGGCAATGCCAAAGAATGTTCAAACTACTGCACAATTGCATTCATTTCACATGCTAGCAAAATAATGCTCAAAATTCTCCAAGCCAGGCTTCAACAGTATGTGAACTGTGAACATCTAAATGTTCAAGCTGGATTTAGAAAAGGCAGAGGAACCAGGGAACAAATTGCCAACATCTGTTGGATCATCAGATAAGCAAGAGCTCCAGAAAAACATCTACTTCTGCTTTATTGACTATACCAAAGCCTTTGACTGTATGGATTGCAACAAACTGGAAAATTCTTCAAGTGATGGGAATACCAGACCACCTTATCTGCCTCCTGAGAAATCCATATGCAGGTCAAAAAGCAACAGTTAGAACTGGACATGGAACAACACACTAGTTCCAAATCGGGAAAGGACTATGTCAACGCTGTATATTGTCACCCTGCTTATTTAACTTATATGCAGAGTACATCATGTGAAATGTTGGACTGGATGAAGCACAAGCTGGAATCAAGATTTCCAGGAGAAATAGCAATAACCTCAGATATGCAGATGACACCACCCATATAGTAGAAAGTGAAGAAGTAAAGAGCCTCTTGATGAAAGAGAAAGAGGGATGTGAAAAAGTTGGCTTAAAACTCAACATTCAGAGAACAAAGATCATGGCATCCAGTCCCATCATGGCAAATAGATGGGGAAACAATGGAAACAGTGAGAATCTTTACTTTTGGGGGCTCCAAAATCACTGCAAATGCTGACTGCAGCCATGAAATTAAAAGACGCTTGCTCCTTTTAATTGAAGGTCATTGAAGAAAATCAATGACCAACCTAGATAGCATATTAAAAAGCAGAGACATTACTTCACCAACAAAGGTCCGTCTAGTCAAAGCTATGGTTTTTCCAGTATCATGTATGGATGTGAGAGTTGGACTATAAAGAAAGCTGAGCACCGAAAAATTGATGCTTTTGAACTTTGGTGCTGGAGAAGACTCTTGAGTCGCTTGGATTGCAAGGAGATGAAACCAATCCATCCTAAAGGAGATCAGTCCTGGGTATTCATTGGAAGGACTGATGNGCTATGGTTTTTCCAGTAGTCATGTATGGATGTGAGAGTTGGACTATAAAGAAAGCTGAGCACCGAAAAATTGATGCTTTTGAACTTTGGTGCTGGAGAAGACTCTTGAGTCGCTTGGATTGCAAGGAGATGAAACCAATCCATCCTAAAGGAGATCAGTCCTGGGTATTCATTGGAAGGACTGATGGTTGAAGCTGAACTTCCAATACTTTGGTTACTTGATGCAAAGAGCTGACTCATTTGAAAAGACCCTGATGCTGGAAAGATTGAAGGCAGGAGGAGAAGGGGATGACAGAGAATGAGGTGGTTAGATGGCATCACTGACTCAATGGACATGAGTTTGAGTAAACTCCAGGAGTTGGTGATGAACAGGGAGGCCTGGCATGCTGTAGTCCATGTAGTCACAGAGAGTTGGAAATGACTGAGGGACTGAACTGATAGGGTCCAATAACTATTTCCTTTCCCACTGACAGTTCCTTCTATCATCATTATTTCTTTTCTAACTCATCCAGAACAAGATACAGAAAGGCCCAAGCAGGAAGACATGGTGAGAATGCTAAGTCACTCAGTCATGTCTGACTCTGTGAGATCCCATGGACCGTAGCCCCGCAGGCCCCTCTGTCATTGGAATCATCCAGGCAAGAATACTGGAGTGGGTTCTCATTTCCTTATCCAGGGGTTCCTCCCAACCCAGGGATCGAACCCACATCTCTTAAGTTTCCTACGTTGGCAGATGGGTTCTTTATCCCTAGCACACCTGGGAAGCCCAAGGAGACATGGCACAGAAAACAGGGGAAGATTAGAACACAGGGTCCTGCCTGTTTGATTTCTGGCCATGCTAAGAATTAAAAGGACCAGGGTCAAACCCTTGCAGTCTGCTGCTGCTGCCTTGGAAGAGCAGGTAATGGAGGGTGGCAGTCAAGGAGGTATCGGGGATGGAAGACATGGGTGCAGCTGGCTCTGCTGGGGTCTGGGTGTATTTACAACACCCATTCTGTAGTGCTGACTCTCCCAACACTGAAAGTGAAAGTCACTCAGTTGTGTTCAACTCTTTGTGACCCCATGGACAATACAGTCTATGGAATTCTCTAGGCCAGAACACTGCAGTGATAGCCTTTCCCTTTTCCAGGGAATCTTCCCAATCCAGGGATCAAAACCAGATCTCCTTCATTGCAGCTGATTCTTTACCAGCTGAGCCACAGGGAAGCCCACAATTTATCATTAACTTCCAGGTACTTGATTTAACGGGCTTCCCAGGTGGCACTAGTGGTAAAGAACCCACATGCCAAGCCAGGGGACTCAAGAAATGTGGGTTCAATCACGGGGTCAGGAAGATCCCCTGGAGAAGGGCATGGCAACCCACTCCATATTCTTGTCTTGAGAATCCCATGGACAGAGGAGCCTAGTGGGCCAAATCCAGGGGTCGCAAAGAACCAGACATGACTGAAGCAACTTAGCACACATGCACACCCTTGATTTAATAGTGAATGACCATTACTACCTCAACAATCACTTAGCAGTTTATTGAATTGACTTGAACCATGGTGTACAAGCACTTGCTTTTGTTGTTGTTGTGTTTTGTTTGTCAATTATGTAGATCAGTTATATGGTTCTTACACCCAATGACCAATAGTTGACATGCCTAAGGCAAGGATTTGTGGTGCAACACATGGTCATATTATGGGCTGTAGCTCCCTGGCACATGTACTATAGTCCAGGGATCACTGCTCTAAAGCTACTGGTGATGGACTCCTAGCAGTGGTCACTGAACCACCATCGAATTTTAACTGAAAAGCTGTTCAAAGATATATCTGTATCTATATCTATAGAGAGATACATAGATATGTCCACTCACAAAACAACAGTTTATAGCCTTCACTTTAAATTCTTTTTTTTCCTGATTTCCCAACAAAGAGAATCATCTTGTTCTATAATGAATGAAAATATCCTTTGAGTGACAGAATTCAAGGTGTAGTCACATCACCAGGCTATTAAGTAATTTGCCACAGATAAAACAAGATAAATTATGTTCACCATGATTTCCCCTGCAATATCCATTTTTGCTCATTAGAAATAAATTCAAACAATTCTACAGGCTTGAGTATTTATTTTTCAGAACAAGGGATTTGAGAACAAAAATCCAGTCATTGTCCTAATGATCTCAATACACAGTCCAATGAAGGGATTTCAACTGTGAACTCTTTGTTGATAAGCTTTTTGAATGGCTACTTTAGTGAAGGGGGAAAACAAAGATCTAAGCATGTTTTATTAGACTTTTTAGAGGAAACATGAGTGAATTTCAGATTCTCTGTCTTTCCATCAACAGACATTTCAAAACACTAATGCTTTTTCAATGCTTTTCATCATTTCATGATACCTACCAATCAGAGACAGCAAAAATATTCTTAAAACTACTAACACCTTTCTCTGCCCACAAGATGTTGCCCTTCACTGGCAATGCATAAGAGACTTGTCATAAGCAACCCCTGGGAGTTACACTGGTCCATAAAAATGCATAGAGTGGGCATCTATCTCTCTTGGGAAATGGACCTCAGTTGTTAGCATAGATATTGTAGTAACACTGAGAAAACGCTAGATATTTTCCTTATAATGAAAATATGAAGATTTTAGATTGTCTGTCTACAGCTTTTGTAGGGCTAGCCACATTGAGAGGATCTAATCTTTCAGAAGTATATTAACTGATTTAATTAATATAAAAAACTACTGACAAAATAAATGAACTATATGGGGAAAAAACAAAGTCCTTTAAATGTTGATAAGGAAATATATATGTAAACATTTATTTTGTATTTTTTGGGGGGGATTTTTTTATTATGAATCTCCACACTGTTGTCCATAGTGGCTGTACTAATTTGCATTCCCACCAACAGTGTAAGAGGGTTCCCTTTTCTCCACACCCTCTTCAGCATTTATTGCTTGTTGACTTTTGGATCGCAGTCATTCTGACTAGTGTGAAATGGTACCTCATTGTGGTTTTGATTTGCATTTCTCTGATAATTGTATATGGTTACATATGTGTGTATATATTTATATATTTAGTATCTCACATAGAGAGACATATAAACATATAATCAATAAAAATACATGCTACTAATCATAAGATGTTATTATTACTTATAAAATTAAATGCAATACAATTATCTCCTCCTGTCCTGTTTGTCTCTTCGGCTTTTAAACATACTTTAAAATACGTTTTGTTTATATTATTATATATTTATATTAAATTATATTATTTCGAGGGAAAGAAACTCTGCTTTCTGTGGCATGCAATTCAATGGGTCATGATGCTAGCAAAAATATTTATTAATATTAATCAACAGATAGTTTATTTTTCCCAACATAGTTTATAGATATCACTCAGAGTGATTTCATCAAATTTTTTCTATTGAAGTTACAAATTCATTTTCAGAAATTAGCTTTATAGTATAAACCTTTAATTTTAAAAATTTAATGCAGAACCTTTATATTAACACTTTACTATTAAACCTTAACTTCACTTACTGACCTGAATAACGAATCTTGAATCCTTTTTTACTGGTTGCATGGTCAGTGGACCAGCGGAGATATAACTGATTACTCTTGCTTGTAAAATTTGATTGTTCAGTATGGTTTCCACTCAAGACCACTAACAGAGGACTTTGACCAGAAGACCCTAAATGAAACAAAAAAAAAAGCAAAAAAGTTATGATATGAATTAGCACAAATACAGACTACTTTTAGCTTTTGATTAAGTTGGAGTCTAACTGTACAATATGCAGCTATTTAGTTCCAAAGGAGACAAAGAACTCCAAATAAATAAAGCAACCGATACAGTTCCTCATAAAAATAACAACAATAAAAGAAGCAATAGCTAACCAAAAATAATTTAAGATATATATGCTGTTAATATATAAGACTTGAAATGAAAAATTACTTATAAAATGGCAGTAATTTAAAAAAAGAAAATAGTTCCCACTACTATTAGTATATGCAACATTGAATCGATATAGGGAATTCAATACTTGTAGAAGTACTCTTGTTTAGTCCCTAAGTTATGTCCAGTACTTTGGGACCTTCTGGACTGCAGCACTCCAGGCTTCCCTGTCCTTCATATCTCCCAGAGTTTGCTCAAATTCATGTCCATTGAGTTGGTGATGCCATGCAACCGTCTCATCCTCTGTGGCCTCATTTCTCCTTTTGCCCGCAATCTTTCCCAGCATCAGAGTCTTTTTCAATGAGTTGGCTCTTTGTATCAGGCGGCCAAAGTATGGGAGCTTCAGCTTCAGTAGCAGACCTTTTAATGAATAGTCAGGGTTGATTTCCTTCAGGAGTGACTGGTTTAATCTTCTTGTAGTCCAAGGGACTCTCAAGAAGAGAGAGCACCAGCACCATAATTTGAAAGCATTAATTCTTTAGTGCTCAGCCTTCTTTATGGTCCAACTCTCATATCTGTACATAGCTTTGACTGTATGGGCTTCCCAGGCGGCTCAGTGGTAAAGAATCTGTCTGCCAATGCAGGAGACATGGGTTCAGTCCCTGGGTTGGGAAGATCCCCTGGAGAAGGAAATGGCAACCCACTCTAGGATTCATGCTTGGGAATGGAGGACCCTGGCAGGCTACAGACCATGGAGTCACAAAGAGTTGGATACAGCTTAACGATTAAACAGAAGCTGTGAAAGTAAAAATTAGTACAATCACCTTGGAGAGCAGTTTAGTAATATCCAATACACCTGTAGGTTTTAATTATATTTTTTATAAACTCCAGAATATGTGCACAAGTGTTGTTTGTATAGCAAAATGTTTATTCTAGCAATTTTTATAGGAAAATTTAGATTCCAACTTGTAGTTTGGAGTTTAAAAAGATATTAAAAGTGTTTTCAAAGAAATTATACACAGATTGAAAATGATATTTAGAAGTGAAATCTATTTGCAAATAAATATAATAGGATAAAATTGTGTAAACATTCAAAAGTGTACAATATACAAACTGTGTGAATGTTCATGTCTGTGAGTGTATAGATAGGAGATGATACTTGGTAGTAGATAGACAGACAGATTGATAGACTGACAGAGATAGGAAATGAACCATGAAACACACACATGCGTGGCACTTCACAATATTAAATGCCTCCAGGAGAGGTGCAAGTGAACTGGGTAAGCAAGGAGCTCCTAAGTTGATCTGAACTTGTTGCTTCTTTGAAAAAAAAAATACACGGGATAAATCTGACAAAATACTTATGTACATTAAAAAAAACCTTTCTGTATATTTAATTTTTAAAAATTGAAAAAAAAGTGCTAATATTTAACATAGTTAATAGTCACTGGCATTATTCTTGTCACCGTAACCTGACATTATTTGTTGAGACAAGTCACTCTGTTGAACTCAGAAGCTGCATCCACACTTTAAGGTCTCCTCCAGGACACCCCTTGATGCCATCTCAAATTGTTTTTTTGTTTTTTTTTTTAGTTTTTATTTTTTTATTATTATTTTTTAATTAATTTTTATTTTTTAGTTTGTTTTGCTTTACAATACTGTATTCGTTTTGCGATACATTGACATGAATCAGCCACGAGTGTACATGAACTCCCAATCCCGACCCCCACCTCCCCCCTCCCACCCCACACCATCTCTCTGGATTATCCCCGTGCCTCAGTCCCAAGCATCCTACGTAGCTTCATGGCTTTCCTGCCAATGCAGGAGACGCAGGAAACTCGTATGTAATCCCTGGGTCATGAAGATTTCCTGGAGAAGGAAATGGCAACCCATTCCAGTACTCTTGCCTGGAGAATACCATGGACAAGTGTTGTCTGTGCTTTTTACTTGTTTTTTGAAGAGATAATTTATATTCTAAAATGAAATGCCACTGGGAAATAAATTTACCTGAATTTATACAATTTTAAAATGTCATTTTTAATGACAGAACTCGAGTCAAGTTTCAGATATTCTTAATCAAACATGTAATCCTTCATCATTTTCATCTCTTGTATTTGCTTATCATGTAACAAACTTTCTAAAGGATTATTCTTTAAAAATATACATGTCAATAATGAACAGCAGTAATATCTCTTTTATTAAGATGAAAATTGGCAAGTTCTGCACAAGTGAAGACCACCACCTGTATTTTGACACCTTTCTCAGTTGAGTTCTATAATGACTTAAGTCCTATTTTGTTTTTAAATTGAGGAATATTCACTACTTGAGCTGTGTGTGTGTGTGTGTGCGCGCGCGTGCGCGTGCACTCAGTCGCTCAGTCGCTCAACTCTTTGCGGCCCCATGGACTGTAGCCCACTGATCTCCTCTGCCCATGGACTATTCCAGGCAAGAACACTGGGGTGGGTTGCCTCCTCCAGGGGGTCTTCCTGACCTAAGGTACAAACCTGTATATCTTGTGTCTCCTGCTTTGGCAGGCAGATTCTTTACCACTAGCACCACCTGGCGCCATGCTGCTGCTGTTAATAAAGCTTAAAGTTGATATAATCAATTTATTATTTTTTTTTGCCAACTCATGAGCTATACAACAGCCACTGTATTTCAAAAAATCAAAAGAGATGCAATGAACATGACATTTACTGCAACACAAATGCCAATGCTTAGAAAATTATTCATATGAAACTGACCTTTCACTTTATAGAAAAATCTTTGAGAGCAAAACCAAACCTACTCATAGATCTCTGGCAATTTTGACAGCAACTGCTTTGATATTATCTCTATTAACTATTTTGCTTGTGGTTTATCATGGGTGTGATCTGTCTGTATTTGGAGGGAGCTCACACTGTAAATGCTTTGGGCATAAATTATTGATAATGATTTTGCTTCTGAAATTAGAAGACGTAGAAGCACTGCCAGCTAAACTTTCAATTCTACCAAAGTAAAACAAAGGAACCCACATATATTTAGAATGATTATGTAAATATATATATAACTACATAGAGAATTTATAGGAATATATATACACAAAGACAAACACACAGCCCCTGGAGGCTGGCTGCCTGCTTTACTATTTGTGACATCTAATCAACCTCAAGGCACAGTTTCCCTAGCTCCTCACTGACAAATAGTGCCTGTTTGTACACCTGGCTAGTGTGTTACTGCTTCCTATCCTAGAGATTAAGGGCAAAGTCTTCAATAGTATGTGTCTGTTTTAACATGCACTGAAAAACTCTGAAAATGAAAATATTACTCTTCAGTCCTCTGTTTCTACATATATGAGTTTAATTTCCAATTTAGCTGTTCATCTTTGAAAATAAGTAAATTAATTTACTGTATATCCACAGAAGCAACTTGACTATTATGATTCATCAAGTCAGTAAAAAGCATGCAAACATACACAGAATCAATTACAGTAATTTTTTTTTCCACTGAATTGGTTGTTATTTATCTGAACTCAGTGACAAATCCATCAAAACATGTGAAAACCCTATTATTATCTACAGCCATAATTGTATCATGGTCTAATTTTGGGGCTATGATAATGCTTCTGTACAAAGAAAAATTATTAACATCAGTTTCATTTCAAATAGACAATTCAAGCACATACTATATTTTAGCAGAGCACTGTCATTTTAAAATATTCATTAAAATTGTACAAAAATGCATAAGACTCACGTTGAAAACAGTATTAGCATTTGTTCAGGGAACTATCTCTAAAAAATTCTACATTAAGACTACTATAGCATTTATCACCCAGAAAACTCTATGAACCATTACTTTTATATATTTCTAGTAAAACAATCATTTAGACCAATTAAAGTACTTATAGCCCTCTGTTCTCTTAAATTTCCTAAAATATCTTCTAGATCAATATAATCTTAGAAGAAAGGAAAAGAAGAGTTCCTGAAATCACCCATACTTTAAAGCCCCAAGAATGATTAATGTAAATTCAGTACATTTTTAAGGTGTATTAAGCCAGCCTTTTAATGGTTTAAATTTGCAACGTTAAGAAGAGCATGGTGATGTTTTTCCTATCACTTGATCTCTGAGACCATACTAGTCCAAGAATAATTTATTTTCTATATCGGGGGAGATGTAATTTGTCTTAAGAATATATTCAAGTTTGTGCATTACAAAATATAACAAGATCCTTATATATTATGTGTAGGTCCCTGGTATGTCTTCTTTTTTTGACTGCACCTAGAGGCATGTGGGATCTTTGTTCCCTGACCAGGGATCTAACCCACACCCTCCAGAGTGGAAGCTCAGAGTCTTAACCACTGGACCACAAGGGAAGTCCCAAGGTTGCTGGTATGCTAACAAAGTTTGAAGAGACTTACCATCAAATATTTCCAGTGCGTCAAATTGCTTTTCACTTTGGAATGTGTCTACAAAGATGGTGATATTGTAGTTTGGTTCCACTCGGATGCTCCAGGAGCAGGTCTGAGAGTTAAAATAGTTGCCTGGATACCCTGGGCTGAGGATGACGCCAGAGGATTCTGTCCTGACTTCATTGGCTGGGCATTGTGCTAAGGAGAAAAGCACCAGGGAAAGTTTTCATTAACAAAATCAATTCCTGGGTATGCAAGCTCATGGGGGAAAAGAAAAAGCAATCTTACTAAGTCAGCTGTGACCAGATTTAGCAGATGATACACACATAGCATTTTCATCCTGTTCATGGGGTTCTCAAGGCAAGAATACTGAAGGGGCTTGCCACTCCCTTCTCCAGTGGACCACATTTTGTCACTCTCCACCATGACCCGTCCATCTTGGATGGCCCCACATGGTATGGCTCATAGTTTCATTGAGTTAGACTAGTCTGTGGTCCATGTGATCAGTCTGATTAGTTTTCTTTGATTGTGGTTTTCATTCTGTCTGCCCTCTGAGGGATAAGGATGAGAAGTTTATGGAGTGTTGTTACATCAGAGTGGAACCCGACTCTGGTTCTCCTGTACATTTAAAGCAGGTCCAGGGAGATTGTAAAACCCTAGGCCTTGTGCACATGCAGACAGAAAAAAACTCTAACATTTTACTTTACTTTTTAAATATCAACACATTTCCTTAACTTAAGAATACTGAGTTTTGTGATAGCCCTCTGTGCTGAAATAACTTGGCCTGTGTCTGGGGCCCCTGGTAGGAGTTTCCCAAACCCTTGGAGTTTCCTGAGTGCTGGAAGTGTCTTCGTGGCTCCAAAGGCCCCTCTGGGTGACACCCGAGTCTGAGCTGATGAGGTGACTCAGGGTGGGTCTCTGTAGCCTCAGAAGGGCTGGTCACCACAAGCACCCAGGAAGGAGAGGGTGCGGAGTTTCTGCCCACTCACACACCCAGGGGAAGTGGGGAGGATGGGGCTGGGGTACTGGAGAATTGGTTGCACCAAAGCTCTTAAACAACATATTTGTTGAGCCTGCAGGTTGATGTAGGCACACATAGCAGGAGGGTGGGGCACCCCAGGTCCTGGGAGACACCTCCAGGCCCTGCCCTTTGTATCCTACTTGTTCACTCTACTGTTGATAGTACCCTATATAACATTTACTGTAAATGCGAGTCACATTTGTTTCCCTGATTTTTGTGAGCTGTTCTAACAGAGGATCAAACCAGAGAGGGGGTCTCAAGATGGCGGAGGAGTAGGATGGGGAGAACACTTTCTCCCTGACAAATTCATCAAAAGATCATTTGAATGTCAAGCAACTTCCACAAAACAACTTCTGAATGCTGGCAGAGAACACCAGGCACCCAGAAAGGCAGCCCAATCTCTTCGAAAGGAGGTAACATAAAATATAAAAGATGAAAACAGAGACAAAAGATTGAGGGATCGAGACCCATCCTGGGGAGGGAGTCATGAAGGAGAAGTTTCCACACAGTAGGAAAACTTCTCACAGGCAGGTCTGTGGGGAGTTTTAGAATCTCAGAGGGCAACATAACCAAGAGAAAAACAAAACAAAACAAAACACAGACTCTGCACCTAACTGCAACTGTCGGAGGAGAAGTAGCCTAGATGCTCACATCCACCACCAGCGAGTCGGGGGGCAGGGAGGCACAGGCCAAATCATTGGTCCTTAGGGTAAGGACCAGGCCTGAGTGCCCTGAGAACAATCTAAGGGAGCTAACGTGAGACAGCAACCCAAACTGTGGATCGCCAGAAAGACAAAAAAGTATGTCTTTCCTGCAAAATGCTCTAACTCTCAGCCTGGCACACTCACAGAACAAAGGATTGAGTGAATAACAAAGGAGAGCTGGCCATCTGTGGGTGGGCCCCTCCCACCTCTGGAGGCAGAGAGGCAGGCCTACTACAGCCGGAGTCAGAAGGCAAGGGGCTGCTGCAACCTCAGCCCCAGAGATGGCATCCTCCACCAAACTGTGAGGCTCCCAGCTGCTAACCATGTCTTCCTGGGATCCTAGATGGCTGACATCTGCCAGGAGTGTTGCAGCCTGAGATCAGTGCCCAAGAGGAGACACACAGCACACCTGAGACGGCGTGCTTGCGGCGTCCCTGGGAAACTGAGCAGCTGAGACTGAGGAGGTGATTAAGACACATGGCCCACCTGGGACAGTGCACTCACCAAGCATCTGGTCACCTGAGCTGCTCGGACCTGGAAAGGGCACAAAACGCACAGCCCAACCCAGTCTGTGCCCTTGCAGAGTACCCAAGAACCTGAGCGGCTTAGACCTGGGAAGAACATAAAATGCAGGGCCCACTTGGGACAGTGTCCTTGCAGAGCTCCATGAAGCCTGAGCACTGTAGACGTGGGAAGCACATGCTGTCTTGGACTGGGGCAAACCCAGTGTGGTCCATACACTGCAAACACTCCCCACACATGCCAGTGAAATTTGTTTAGACAGTCCCTCCCTCTCCACAACACAACTGAACAAGTGAGCCTAAATAAATGACCACCTTTGCCCGCTTCTGTCAGGGAGGAAATTAGACACAGAAGAGACTTGCAAACAGAGGAAGCCAAAATAAACAAAGGAGAGGGAATCACTCTGGAAGTGATGGGTGCAACAGATTAAAACCCTGCAGTTAATATTGACAGTGTATTGGAGGGGGCCCAGAGACCTTGAGAACAAGTGCAAGCTGGAACAAGGAACTGTCTGAAACTGAACTGAGCCCACACTGCCCATAACAGCTCCAGAGAAATTCCTAGATATATTTTTCTATTAATACTTTTTCATTAAAAAAATTAAGTTATTACTCCTTTAATTTTCATTTTTATAACCTACAATTACCCTGCAAAAATAAAAGACCCTATTTTTAAAGCAAGTTTCAAATATGTGTGTGTGTGTGTGTGTGTCTTAATCTTTGTGATTGATTTTGCTTTGTATTTTTTATATTGTATTTTTGAGAGTCTGTGAAGAAGGCTGAGTGCCGAAGAATTGATGCTTTCGAACTGTGCTGCTGGAGAAGACTCTTGAGAGTCCCTTGGACTGCAAGGAGATCCAACCAATCCATTCTGAGGGAGATCAGCCCTGGGATTTCTTTGGAAGGACTGATGCTAAAGCTGAAACTCCAGTACTTTGGCCACCTCATGCGAAGAGCTGACTCATTGGAAAAGACTCTGATGCTGGGAGGGATTGGGGGCAGGAGGAGAAGGGGACGACAGAGGGTGAGATGGCTGGATGGCATCACTGACTCAATGGATGTGAGTCTGAGTGAACTCTGGGAGTTGGTGATGGACAGGGAGGCCTGGCATACTGCAATTCATGGGGTCGCAAAGAGTCGGACACGATTGAGCGACTGAACTGAACCTCTATTCTAGATTTTTAATCTTTGCTTTTTGGAATTTGTTATCCATTTTGTATCTTTAAGTATCTAATCTTCAGTATCCATTTTCACTTAGGGATTTGATTACTGGCTTGATTGCTTTCTCCCCTTTTGAATCTCCCTTTTCTCCTCCAGGTCACCTCTATCTCCTTCCTCCCCCTTCTCTTCTCTACTTAACTCTGTGAATCTCTCTGAGTGTTCTGTGCTGTGGAGAACACTTCAGGAACTGATTACTGACCAGATTGCTCTCTCCTCTTCTGACTTCCCCTCTTCTCCTGGTCATCTATATCTCCATCTTACCTCCTCTTTTCTCTATGTAATTCTGTGAATCTCTGTGCATGTCGCTCAATTCTGTGGAGAAGTGTTCACCATTAACCTAGTTGTCTTATCATCTGTGCTGTATAAGGATACTGTAGAGAAGGACTGAAAGTCAGAGGCAGGAGGCTTAACTCCAAAACTTGAGAATATCACAGAACTCCTGATTCCAGGGAACATTAGTAGACAAGAGCACACCCAAAAGTCTTCATACCTACCCTGAAACAAAGCTCCACACAAGAGCCAACAAATTCCAGTGCAAACATACCATGCTAATTCCCCAGCAACGCAGGAACACAACAGTGATCATTTAAAGACAGGCTGGCCAAACAGAAATTAAACAGAATTTAATTTCTAAACAGAAATTAAACATTCAAAACCTGTAGACACCCCACAACTCACTACTAGACACTTTATTGCACTCCAGAGGGAAGAGATCCAGCTCCACACACCAGAACACAGACATAAGTTCCCCCAACCAGGGAACCTTGAAAATCCACTAGACCAACCCTACCCACAGGGAGTAGATGCCACAATAAAGAAGAATCACAAACTCCGAATCTACAGAAAGGTCACACCAAACACAGCAACCTAAACAAAATGAAAAGGCAGAGAATATTCAGCAGTAAAGGAATGTGATAAATACCCATCAAACCAAACAAATGAGGAGGAGATAGGGAGTCTACCTGAAAAGGAATTCAGAATAATGATAGTAAAGATGATCCAAAATCTTGAAAACAAAATGGAGTTACAGATAAATAGACTAGAGACAAAGATTAAGAAGATGCAAGAAATGTTTAACAAGACCTAGAAGAAATAAAGAAGAGTCAATTAATAATGGGAACAATGCAATAACTGAGATTAAAAGCTCTCTAGAGGGAATCAACAATAGAATAACAGGCAGAAGAGGGGATAAGTGAGGTGGAAGATAAGACGGTGAAAATGAATGAAGTAGAGATGAAAAAGAAAAGAAAATTAAAAGAAATGAGGACAACCTCAGAGACCTCTATGACAACGTCAAACACCCAAACATTTGAATCATAGGTGTCCCAGAAGAAGAAGACAAAAAGAAAGGGGATGAGAAAATACTTGAAGAGATAATAGTTGAAAACTTCTCTAAACGGGGAAGGAAATACCACCCCCAAGTCCAAGAAACCCAGAGGGTCCCAAGCCGGATAAACCCAAGGAAAAAGACCCCATGACACATATTAATGAAACTAACAGAAATTAAACACAAAGAGAAAATATTAAAAGCAGCAAGGGAAAAGCAACAGGTAACACATAAGGGGATCTCCATAAGGATAACAGCCGACCTTTTAATAGAAACTCTTCAGGCCAGAAGGAACCTACAACCAAGATTACTATATCCAGCAAGGATCTCATTCAGATATGAAGGAGAAATCAAAAGCTTTACAAAGAAGCAAAGACTGAGAGAATTCAGCACCACCAAACCGGCTCTTCACCAACTGCTACAAGATCTTCTCTAGACAGGAGACACAGAAAAGGCTTATGAAATTGAACCCAAAACAACAAAGTAAATGGCAATGAGATCATACTTATCAATAATTACCTTAAATGTAAATGGGTTTATGCTCCAACCAAAAGACAAAGACGGGCCAATTGGATACAAAACCAAGACCCCTATATACAAGAGACCCACCTCAAACCTTGGGACATGTACTGAAAGTGAGGGGCTGGAATAGGATATTTCATGCAAACAGAGACCAAAAGAGAGTAGGAGTAGCAATAATCAAATCAGATAAAACAGACTTTGAAATAAAGACCATATTAAGAGACAAAGAAGGACACTACATAGTAATGAACAAAGGATCAATCTAAGAAAAACATATAACAATGATAAATAGATATACACCCAATATAGGAGAACTTCAGTACATAATGCAAATGCTAATACATATGAAAGGGGAAATTAAAAGTAACACTATAATAGTGAGGGACTTTAACGCCCAAGTCACTCATATAGATAGATTAACCAAATGGAAAATTAGCAAGGAAACACAAGTTTTAAATGACACAATGGGCCAGTTAGACCTAATTGATATCTACAGGGCATTTCACCCCAGAACAATGGATTTCACCTTTTTTTCAAGTGCACAAGGAACATTATCCAGAATAGGTCACATCAGAGCAATAAATCTAGCCTTGGTAAATTTAAAAATACTGAAGTCATTTCAAACATCTTTTCTGATCACAATGTTTTAACATTAGATGTAAATTTTGGGGAAAAAAAATCTATAAAAAACACAAACATATGGAGGCTAAAAAACATGCTCCTCAATAACCAACAGATCACAGAAGAAATAAAAAAGGAAATCAAAATATGCACAGAAACAAAAGAAAATGAAAACACAACAACCCAAAATCTATGGGATTCAGTAAAAGCAGTGCTAAAAGGAAGGTTCATAGCAATACAAGCTTACCTCAAGAAACAAGAGAAACATCAAATAAATAACCTAACATTACACCTAAAGCAACTAGAAAAAGAAGATATGAAGAACCCCAAAGTTAGTAGAAGGAAAGAAATCATAAAAATCAGAGCAGAAATCAATGAAAAAGAAACAAAGGAGACTATTACAAAAATCAACAAAACTAAAAGATGGTTCTTTGAGAAGATAAATAAAATAAAGAAACCATTAGCTATACTCATCGAGAAAAAAGGGAGAAGAATCAAATCAATAAAATTGCAAATGAAAATGGAGAAATCACAACAGACAACAAAGAAATACAGTATAAAGAATCATAAGAGACTACTATTAGTAACTATATGGCAATAAAATGTGTAACTTTGAAGAAATGGATGAATCTCAATAAAATTGCAAATGAAAATGGAGAAATCACAACAGACAACAAAGAAATACAAAGAATCACAAGAGACTACTATTAGTAACTATATGGCAATAAAATGTGTAACTTGGAAGAAATGGATGAGTATAACCTTTCAAAACTAAACCAGGAAGAAATAGAAAATCTAAACAGAGACACCACAAGCACAGAAATTGGAACTATAATAAAAAATCTTCCAACAAACAAAATCCCAGGACCAGATTTCTTCACAGGTGAATTCTACCAAAAATTTAGAGATGAGCTAACACCTATCCTACTCAAACTCTTCCAGAAAATTGGAGTGGAAGGTAAATTCCCAAACCATTCTATGAGGCCACATCACCCTCATGCCAAAACTAGACAAAGATCCTACCAAAAAAAGAAAACTACAGGCCAATATCACTGATGAACATAGATGCAAAAATCCTCAACAAAATTCTAGCAATCAGAATTCAATGACATATTAAAAAGATCATGCACCATGACCAAGTGGATTATGGCAGGGATGCAAGGATTCTTCACTATTCACAAATCAATCAATGTGACACACAACATTAACAAACTGAAAGATATAAACCATATGATTATCTCAAGAGATGCAGAGAAAGCCTTTGACAAAAATCAACAGCCTTTTATGATAAAAACTTTCCAGAAAGCAAGCATAGAAGGAACATACCTCAACATAATAAAAGCCACCTACAACAAACCCACAGAAAATATTATCCTCAATGGTGAAAAATTGAAAGCATTTCCTCTAAAGTCAGGAGCAAGACAAGGGTGCCCACTCTCACCAGTACTATTCAACATAGTTTTGGAAATTTTACCACAGCAGTCAGAGAAGAAAAAGAAATAAAAAGAATCCAGATTGGAAAAGAAGAAGTAAAACTCTCACTATTTGCGGATGACATCATCCTCTACATAGAAAACCCTAAAGAAACCACCAGAAAATTACTAGCACTAATCAATGAATATAGTAAATCTGCAGGATATAAAATTAATACACATAAGTCTCCTGCATTTCTATACACTAACAATAAGAAAATAGAAAGAAAAATTAAGGAAACAATCCCATCCACCATTGCAAGAAAAATAATACTTAGGAATAACTTTACCTAAGGAAACAAAAGACCTATATATAGTAAACTATCAAACACCGATGAAAGAAATCAAAGAGGACACAAATAGATGGAGAAATATACCATGTTCATGGATCAGAAGCATCAATATAGTGAAAATGTGTATACTACCCAAAGCAATCTACAGATTCAATTGAATCTCTTCCAATGGTATTTTTCACAGAACTAGAACAAATAATTTCACAATTCATATGGAAACACAAAAGGTTCTAATAGCCAAAGCAATCTTAAGAAAGAAGAATGAAACTGGAGGAATCAACCTGCCTGACTTCAGACTATACTACAAAGCCACAGTCATCAAGACATTATGGTACTGGCACAAAGACAGAAACATAGATCAATGGAACAAAATAGAAAGCCCAGAGATGAACCCATGCACCTATGGACACCTTATCTTTGACAAAGGAGGCAAGAATATACAATGGAGAAAAGACAATCTCTTTAACAAGTGGTGCTGGAAAACTGGTCAACCACTTGTAAAAGAATGAGACTAGAACACTTTCAAACACCACACACAAAATAAACTCAAAATGGACTAAAGACCTAAACACAGGCCAGAAACTATGAAACTCTTAGAGGAAAACATAGGCAGACCACTCTGACACAAATCACATCAGGATCCTCTATGATCCACCTCCTGGAGTAATGGAAATAAAAGCAAAAATAAACAATTGGGACCTAATTAAATTTAAAAGCTTTTGCAAAATGAAGGAAACTATAAGCAAGGTAAGAAGACACCCTTCAGAATGGGAGAAAATAATAGCAAATGAAACAACCGACAAAAAATTAATATCCAAAATACACAAGCAGCTCATGCATCTCAATACCAGAAAAATGATGACCAATAAAGAAGACATACAGATGGCTAACAAACACATGAAAAGATGCTCAACATCAGAGAAATGCAAATCAAACCAAATGAGTTACCATCTCATACCAGTCAGAATGGCTGCTATCAAAAAGTCTACAAACAATAAATGCTGGAGAGGGTGTGGAAAAAAGGGCACCCTCTTACACTGTTGGTAGGAATGCAAACTAGTATAGCCACTATGGAAAACAGTGTGGAGATCCCTTAAAAAACTGGACCTAGAACTGCTATACAACCCAGCACTCCCACTGCTGAACATACACACTGAGGAAACCAGAACTGAAAGAGACACATGTATCCCAATCTTCATCATAGTACTGTTTACAATAGTTAGGAGATGGAAGCAACCTAGATGTCCACTGCAGATGAATGGATAAGAAAACTGGTACATATACACAATGGAGTATTACTCAGCTATTAAAAAGAACACATTTGAATCAGTTCTAATGAGGTGGATGAAACTGGAACCTAATATACAAAGTGAAGTAAGTCAGAATGAAAAACACCAATACAGTAGTATATTAATACCAATATATGGAATTTAGAAAGATGGTAATGATGACTGTATATGTAAAACAACAAAAGAGACACAGATATCAAAAGCAGACTTTTGGACCCTGTGAGAGAAAGCGTGGGTGGGATGATTTGAGAGAATAGCATTGAAACATGCATATTATCAAATGTGATACAGATGACGTGTTCCAGTTCAATGCATGAAAACAGGGTACTCAAAGCGGGTGCACTGGGACAGCCCAGAGGGATGAGATGGGGAGGGAGGCGGAAGGGGGGTCTGGGATGGGAGGACACATGTACCCCCATGACTGATTCATGTCAATGTATGGCAAAAACCACAATACTGTAAAGTAGTTAGTCTCCAATTAAAATAAATAAATTAATTAAAAAACTGATGGAAGGATCAAACCAGAGGAGAGTTTCCTGGGAACGCCTGACTGATAACCTGTTAGTCAGAAGCACAGGTGACAACCTGGACTTGGTATCAGCATCTGAGGTGAGGTTTGCTTTGTGGGACTAAGCCTCTAACCCTGTGGGATTTGACACTATCCTAGGTCAAGAGTTCAGGATGGAGTTAAACTGTAGGATACTCTGCTGATGTCCAAGGAAACCGAGAGAACTGCTTGGTGGTGGCAAATAACATTCCAGACCCTCATTTATTTATTTATTTATTTTCTAAATTAAGGTAAGTATCCTACAAGGTAATATTTATCTGCATAAAATGTGAACTTTCAAGGCACACTTTATTGACCTCATTCCCAAGGAACAATGAATCACCCTAAAGTGGTGACAATTTTCAGAGCAGAACTTCTAAAAGTGTGGTTATGACACTTGAAGAAGTAGGACTTGTAACTAGTACAATTTGTCATCAGAATTTATTGGAGGATTGTCAGTTCTAATGAGGTGGATGACGCTGGAGCCGATTATACAGAGTGAAGTAAGCCAGAAAGAAAAACACCAATACAGTATACTTACACATATATATGGAATTTAGAATGATGGTAATGATAAACCTGTACACAAGACAGCAAAAGAGACACAGATGTATAGAATGGCCTTTTGGACTCTGTGGGAGAGGGAGAGGGTGGGATGAGTTGGCAGAGTGTCAGTGTACCATGTATGATATCATAAGTGAAACGAATCGCCAGTCTAGGTTTGATGCAGGATGCAGGATGCTTGGGACTGATGCACGGGGATAATCCAGAGAGAAGGTGTGGGGCATGAGGGGGGAGGTGGGGATCGGGATTGGGAGTTCATGTACACTCGTGGCTGATTCATGTCAATGTATAGCAAAACCAATACAGTATTGTAAAGCAAAACAAACTAAAAAATAAAAATTAATTTAAAAAAAAGTAAAATAAAGTAAAAATTAAAATTAAAAAAACACACACACACAAAGAATTTATTGGAGGATTGAGCCCAATCAAACAACAGAAAAGTATTGGAAGAAAAATGATAATTATGTGTTTAAATATTTGGTAGACAATATTGAAGTCCCTATTTCCTTTTTTAAATAACGAGGTGTTCAGGGAATGCCAGATAAGAGAATTCAGTTCATTTTAAACAAATTTACTGCTGAACAGAATCAGAAGAGAACTGTCATCCTGTGTAGTAACTGCTGTGAGTTCAGAGGGCCTGGGGACCTCTGGCCTGAGTACAGAGATCCTGTCTTGTTAGCCAGACACTTCCCGCAAATGTGTGAGAGCAGAAGTATCAATAATTTAGAGGATGACACACTCATGTGTGGGTTTACTCTGTTCCTGGACTGTCATGAAATAATTTCATTTAAGTGGAAACTAGGTTAATCATGGGGGAAATGACAGAATGGAGACGCTTTCCTTATTTTTGCAGTAGCATATTAAATAAAGACTTAAACATTTCTTCATTAATCAGTAAGCCCACCTTTGCTTAAAATCACCTATTCTGATAAATTTTTAAGGCTGTGTTTGGTGGGATTAAAATGGTCTTTAAACATCTGAAGATTTACCTCAGTTAATTTACATATAAAATAGCAAAAGATGAACGTTTTATACCCACCACTCCACCATCCTGAGAAATAAATCCTCTGTAGATCACTGTCACTAATGTAGCATGGTCCTGATACACTGGTTTTCCAGGGGGAAAAAGTGACTTCAGTGTTCTGACTTAGCACCTCCCATGAGACCCCCAGCTTCTAAGCCACGCAGCAAGAGGCAGGGTCTCAGTGACGCCATGACCACAGGGTCAGCTAGAGTTTAAAGCCAGAGGCAGACAAAGTGAGGGCATCTCCCCTGCCTGCCCCCTTGGAGTTTCCCACATGGGTGCAGTTACAAAGTATATTTTTTTCAGAAATAATCTGTTACCTTGGTTATTTAATAATAATTCATTCCAGATTTTCTCCAGATGTTGGAAATCATTTCCTTCTGTAAAGGTGACTGAAGTCTGCCTCATTAGAAATGAAAATGCACCATGTTACCAGATATTTTGGAAGAATCAATTCATGGGCTGAACATTTGCAGAATCAGTACTATTGCAATGCAAAGAAAATTGCCTTTTACAGGGTAGATAATTAGCATTATAAGATGCTTAGAATTAATTTAAGGTTTACTTCATCTTTATACTAGTTCCCTAAACAATGCAGACAAACGATCCTCCTCATTACACATATAATGCCCAGAGGATTAGTTTCTTAACCAAGATCACTGGATAATCAAACCTAGACTATAGGTCTTCTCTCTACATTCTGACTTTTTATATGTTTCTCTACCCCTAGTAAATGATAATATTCAAATTCTCTGAAAGAACTGGGAATGGGGAGTTCCATTCTTTAAAGGAAAAGGAAAGGGAAAGTCAATCAGTCCTGTCCAACTCTTTGCGACCCCATGGACTATACAGTCCACGGAACTGTCCAGGCCAGAATATTGGAGTGGGTAGTCTTCCTTCTGGAGAAGGCAATGGCACCCCACTCCAGTATTCTTGCCTGGAAAATCCCATGGATGGAGGAGGCTGCTGGGCTGCAGTCCATGGGATTGCCAAGAGTTGGACATGACTGAGTGACTTCACTTTCACTTTTCACTTTCATGCATTGGAGAAGGAAATGGCAACCCACTCCAGTGTTCTTGCCTGGAGAATCTCAGGGACGTGGGAGCCTGGTAGGCTGCCATCTATGGGGTCACACAGAGTCGGACACGACTGAAGCGACTTAGCAGCAGCAGCAGCCTTTCCTTCTCCAGGGGATCTTCCCAACCCAGGGATTGAACTCAGGTCTTCTGCATTGCAAGTGGATTCTTTACCAGCTGAGCCACAAGGCAAGCCCAAGAATACTGGAATGGGTAGCCTATCCCTTCTCCAGTGGATCTTTCCAACCCAGGAATTGAACCATGGTCTCCTGCATTGCAGGTGGGTTCTTTACTGACTGAGTTACCAGGGAAGCCCTTCTTTAAAGGAAGTAAATGTGATTGTGATTTTGAAGTCACAAAATAAAATCTGTCTTAATTTGGGAAGCTTTCTGATAGGCAAACCATTCATACTTCTGACTTTATATGACATTCTAGCTTATTTATGTTTTTTCCAAATCTTTTTTCCTTTCTATAAAACTTGAAAGTGATACCTTAAAAAGTTTTTTAAGTGATCTAATTATATATAAATCAACTGAATCAATAGATTTTCTCCTGCTATCATATATTATCTGTTATTACACATGGGGCAAAGATATGAAACACACATTATATGAAACATTTGTGCATTTCAATGTCTTTATATTTTACAGAACATAGTAAACACTAGATAATTTTATGCATTCTTTTATGCCAAAGAATTCAGAGGGAAATATAGTAATGCCTGCAATTTGCCTAGAAGGTAGCAGAAATATTAATTATTCAATACTTTAATGTATGTACAGAGAGACGAGACAGGTGACAAAGGGTGTGTAGGTAACATTAATGGTGCAATCTTGGTGTGGGTATTAGTTTTAAAGTTTTTCAACTTTGCCATATGTTTGAAAATATTACTCACAAACTGTTGGGAAACAGCAAGAAGTCTTATTTGATGTAGTTTTGATTTTGTACAGCTAGCTAAAAGAAAAGGGTAATTCTACTTTTGGGTAATTTAAATTGCAAAAGAATCATAACACAGAGACAAATTCAGATGCATACAAGGAAGTTCAAACCAATAAAGTAATACAATGTTCCATATGGAACAAGCACATTTATAGTACGAACTTCATACCTTCACATGTCGGCAGGGAACCTTCAAACTGTAGCTGGGAGCTGAGTTTACAGGTCAGTGTGTCCATCCCAGACAGCGTGTACCCAGGGTGGCACTGGTACTTCACGAAGTCTCCTGAAAGAGTCCACATGCCTACTTGGCAATTCTGTCTCCATGACACATGCAGTGTGTGAATGTTATTAAACACGTGTGACACTTAAGTTGATGTGCAAACCACTTCTTAACCATGATTGGTATTCATGCTTAGTCTACTTAGTGAAATAGTGTCATTTTTACTTTTTAATTTATAAAAATGCTCTCTTTAAATGTAACCAGTATTTCTATAGAGATTATGGAGCAGGTTTTTCTTCTTTGACTCATATGTCTATGTTCACTCCCTTTCCCCTATGATTACTAATAAAAAAGAAAGAAAGATGAAAGAAGGAAAGAAAGAAAGGGATTCAGAGGCTTGGAACCAAAGGCTGTATAAGAGAATGTCTTTAATGCATCCAGAGAGGGCTACAAAATGACCTTGGTCTAATTAGCACAATGTTCTCATCAACTAAGCCATCAGGAATAGAGCAGAAACTGGTCACATGGTCTGACCACCACTATAAAACAGGGTGTGACACAGGCCTGGGTATTTGTAATTGAGACCAAGAAATCATTTGTCACAATAACTGGTTGGCCAACATACACCACGGTAGGTTTCTTAATATGGCCTGATGATCATTTAATGAAATAGACCACTAATTTAAAATGAAAAAACAGAATTCTAAATAGTATCATTCAATATATTCCCCAATTACATTCCAGTTTCAAGGAAAGGTCAGTGTTAGACTAACCATTATTTCAGCCACAAATGACTTTCTTCTTCTGGTACACCAAAATGGTTCCCTAGCTAAACACAAACACCTGCTTAAGTCTGTTTGAAAACTGCTTTTAGGAGAAAAATACAAACTGGTAAGTGACACAGCAGGAAAATGTGCTCAAAATTGCAAAAGCAAAATTTAAATGGAAAAAAGAAATCATTGAGATGAAGAAAGAAAAACATATTTATTCAATTCATGACAAATGTGTATCTCTCTCTAGGAAAGCTTTAGGAATATTTCTCACAAACATTCATCAACTTGGCTATCTGCTGTAGTTGCATGGGTGTAAAAAACCTGTGTTGAGCCGATGATATTATAACAATGAAAATATTACCTATTTCAAAATCCTCATCCTCTGTAAGCATTTCTGCCTGTGGAACTGCTGGGGGAGGTTGACATTTCTTGAGCTGAAATGCTATATCATTTATATAAAAAAATAATAAGTGAAATTACATTTGATGAATAAACAAAAATCTTACAAAAAACATCTCTCTTGTGTTGTTACAATGCTTAGGTCTAGGAAAATATCTATATTTGTAAATTATAGTTTTACTAAAGTCTCTAGTTTCAAATGCTTACAAAATTGAAAGGGAAAAGTACACCATTTAAAAAAATTATGAGGTTTAAATAGAAACGCTTTGCATATATTTGGAATTCTGCAGGAGAAATGGTTCGTGCTGGTTCCATGTCCATATCAGGATCTGGCATCATCTTCCTCGGTCTCTTGTCCTGAGGATTTGCACGTGGCAGTCCTCAAGAGAGATAAGGTACTGGCAATGCTTTTCCCAATTAATGCTTTTCCCTAAACTATTTAGTGTTCATTCTCAACATCAGTAGAGATTGGCTTTGCCAATCTAAAATTACATGACATTCATTATCGAGGTTCATCTGGAGACAGCAATGAGGAAATCTCTGAGAGCTACTAATGTATTTCCATGGTCTCCATATCAGTTTCACATACAATACGCTTATCCTGGGGGCAAATCCAAGATAAACTATAAAAGAGATGTGAAGTCCTAAATGCGTCAGTAAGAAAAAGGAATCACAGGAACCTCAGCATGAAATGTGAGAAAATCCTATAGGCTTTAGGTTGACAAAAACATGGAACTTTAGCTGTAAACAAAGTTTATGTCAATCCTTTCAGAAAAGTCAGCTAGGATTCTCTGCCATCATCAATGGAGTGAAAATACACTGACCGTGAAAATTGAGGACGAAGAAGCCTCCATTTGAAAAGTCACTGTGAAATTTGAGCAGGACTTGGTTGGTGGAGCTATATGCTGTCTCCAGCGCGGTGTTCCCACTGAAAACCCCCAACTGTGGAGAATTCTGATCAGGACCATCCCTGGGAAAGAGAGGAGGAGCCCTCTAAATAGAAAGCTTCCAGTTACAGCTTAAATTCACAATCATTTTCTTCTGACTGCAGGGCTCCGTGTTGGTGAAAGATGATGTTCTGATCCCAGGATCCAGCTGAAAAGCCTCGTCTTCAAACACAGCTTAGGGCTCCCTGTTCCTCCTGCACCTGACCTTCGCAGAGGTGTTTTTGAGACAAGGTGTTTTTGACACATTTATTCTAGTGACGTCAGTACCACTTATCAACTTCCTTTCAAATGTTCCCATTTTAAAGTCTAAATTCAGGGTGTCTCTTTAATTACGGGTGAGATTTATGGAGCTCTTATGACTGAATTGAAATATTTTAAAAAACTGAATAGAATATTACCATCTTCTAGATTCTGTGTTTAGAAATACTAAGATATTTAATATTCATAGGTGACTACACTCTAGTCTGTCTCATGAGTGTTCAGAGGACAGGGACTCCTTCCACTGCTGGAGGGAGACCTTGCTCCTACTGCTAAATCTACTGATTAATCTGGGTAAACCTGCTGATATTATAGTGTGGCTTTTCATTTCACTGTCATTTGTCTGTTTTGCTTTGCTTCTTAGATCAATTAATATTTCAGGTTCTCCATTTCTGTTCATTGCCACAACACAGGTCCTGTCCCCTGATCTCCCCTCCTGTGAGGCTATTTCTATAGCCTCAGTCTCCCATCTTATCCAGCTGACTTGCCCCCCTACACAACAATAATGGGTATTCTGCATCCAGGACCTGGTCCTATAATTCTCCTTCTTATGACTCTAAAGTGAATCTGTGTTGCTCTAGGATGAAGCCCCAAATCCTTGACATGATGTATGAAGTCCTGTATGGTCTACCCAGCTTACCTGGCCAGGTCACCTCTTCTCTCTTCTGTGCTCTCCCAAGACATCAGCCACATCACACCTGGGGGCTCCAAGTGCCTGCAACTCACCTATTCTCTTGCCTCAGAGAATTTCCAATGGCTAAGACAACCCCTACGTTTACTACAACATCACCAACACACACACACACACACACACACACATACACACACTGCCTTGTTAACTGTGATTATGCTTGAGTTTCCAGGGCATTTTATTCCTAAAGCACATCCAACTCATTCCAAATCTGAGCTGTGCCCAGTGGTAAGCTCTACTCTTCCCATCATATTTTTCATTCCCATTTCCCCATAAATTCTCACCTCCATAGGCAATGGTAGAAATAGTCATTCCCACAGACATGAACGTTCAGTGAAGGAGAGTTTGGGTTAACTTACCAGGCTACCTGGCTCATTAGATGGGGAGCTAGGGCTACCTCCCCCTCGGCACCCCCTACACAGCCCATGGTAGGGAAGGCAGAGGTGGGTGGGGGCAGTTCTGCAAGGTTTATAAAGTACAGAGAGAAAGCTGCATGCAATCATTTCTTCAATACTTGCAGAAGCATCAAATTATTATATGGCAAAGGATCCAACCAGCTTTTCTTTAAGAAAAAAAAAAAAAAGATTTATACTTGAAAATGAAGAAAAGAAGGAATTCTCAAGTGGCCCAGTGGCTAGGACTCAACTCTTTCATTGACAAGGGCCCAGGTTCAATCCCTGGTCAGGGAACTGAGATCCCAAAGCTATGTGATATGGCCAAAAAGATAAATAAATAAAAAAAGAAATAAACATGAAAATAAAATACATTTGGGATACTCTCCTCTATCTAGAGTAATCCTGAATATATCTACTATGTAGCATGGTACATGAGGTTTATTCTATCTCTAGATTTAGTTGGTAAAGTTCTGTTTTGACATCTACCTAACTACTCCATCTCTATATCAATGGAAGTGACATGTAAGTGGTTACAAGAACAGTTTATCACAAGGACAGATGGGTGTTTTCAGGAAAGGTTCTCATACCAAACCGCGATGTAGTCATTGACAGCTTCCGTCTGCAGCAAGGTGAAGTTGATGTAGACGCCATGGCCCGGAGGCACAGAGATGAGCCAGATACAGTCCTTCAGGATGGGGTACTCATCTGGAAATCCAGGAGAATAGATGGTCCCGTTCTGAGATGTCACGTTATATCCACAAGGAGCTGAGAAGGAAGCCAAGAAAAATCAAGCCCAGCACAGTCCAGTGAGACGTTTATCATTTTCTAAAGTCTCTTAGCCAAGATTTTCCTGCTAAGAAATAATTGTGAAATATCCCTCAGCAACTACTTTGTCAAAATAATTCCCCTCAAATCTTAAAACCTTGGAAGAATTTTACTTCTAAGCTACCTTATCTAAGTTTTTTAACATATTCTCCAAACATTCAAAATCCCCTCAGGATAAAGTCATTTCCACATAATTAAAAGGAGAAAGAAATTAAAAAAAAAGCTTAGTCAGTAGTCTCCTGAGACTGAGCTGATAATTCATTGGACTATCTGATGCAAGGGATTATGTTGAAATTATGTGTGAATATTTAACTGAAAAATATTTTTTTTTGTTTTAAGTGAGATTTCTAAAGCTTATTTAAAATGCCTAAAAGAGAAGCATCTAAGTCTATCTGCCTTGAAACAAAGACCTTACAAATTCTCCCGAGATCTATACCTAGAGAAAGGAGATAAAATTATGTAAGTGAAAATTTATAGAAACACTTCCACATCTCATCGACTACAACGATGTGAAAAATCTCAATACGCAGAGTCCATTTTTATTTTACTTGATAAAGTGATCATCACTCTTGGCATAGAAATTATTTTGTTTTATTTTTGGAAAAATGAAATGATCATACATGAGCAGATAATCCAAACTATATTCTTTAACTCACATCATGGTATAAATACATCAAAGTCATAGACAAGTAGACATTTTAATCAAATTAAAATCCAGTAGATGCTGTAAGAGTGTCTGTTACTAACATGAACCTTATCAGGCTTTTAAATATTTGCCATAAAAGGTATAAAATTTAGGTGGAATGAATAAGCCAAGGTACATTTTTTTAAAGGCTCAACAACAATTTAAAATTATGACTGATGAAATATCTTGAAGCCAAAGTAACCATTTCAAAGTAGACAGAAAATGTACCAGTGTAAAGTAGATTGACTTGGTCTGAATTTTGGGTAAATTTATTTAAAGGCGCTGTGGAGAACATTTTACAAGTTTTATAAAATTATAATTATTATAATTATAAGTGGGGTTTGGAGACAGATACACCTTGACCTGTAAGCTAGCAAAATATAATATACAGATACCTACAATCTGTAAAAATAGGGCCAGAAGCCACGCTGGAGTCACAACAAGTGTCTACATGGTGACCCCTGTAGATGCCATACTTCTTCACTGCAAACATCGTGTCCTCGTTCACCTGCGTGAATAGCTCTTGTGCTTTTCTCCTATTTTGCTGGCAGGTGAACTGGTCCCTTCCTCAAAAAACTCAACTCAAATGTCACTACCTCCTGACAGCCTTTCCTGGTGGCTGTGGTTTGGATACTTGTCCCTGGACTACAGTTCATGGCCAGCCATTCTTCGCCATTTGACTGTCAGCAACTAGAAGTCAGGGAACATATCCACAGCCCCATCAAACCTCCTCTCATCAATCCCACTGCCTGGCTCAGATCTCAATAAATGAGAGACACCAAATAATTGAGGGATTGGAAATGGGTGAGACAATGAAGATAAAACACTTAAAGCATGTGTGAAGACACTGGCTGACATATCTCATGTGTGATTTGAAGTTATTCATTGTGTATTGATTTATAACTCTAAATTTCCCTTCAGCATTTTTACTTTTTAATTTGCATCTTACTAAAGTATAGCCACTTTATATGGAGTAGTACCCTTCCCATGGGGAGGGGGAAAAAACAGAACAACAAAGAAAACATGGTGTTCACCTCTTAAGAGGAAAAATGATATGGTTATTTTCTTCATAAAACACATTCTGATATTCTTTAGGTCACTTAATATATTTGCCATGATATATCTATGGTATTCAAATAACAAATCCTTTTACTCCTATGTTCAATGAGTGTTTAATGAGAGTCTGTTATGTACCAGGCAGCTTGGCTGAGCTGGGGCTAAAGCAGAGAACCATGCTGACCTCATCCTTGCCTTGCAGAGCTTGCTGTATTCAGCAGAGTGATGAAGGAAGATGTTAAAAGCTAAATAAGTATGAAGTTTGACTTGTGTGATAATACTCTCAATGCACTTAAAACATTCTCTCAAGGCAAAAATCCTATATTCTATAGGGGAAGATGAAGGACCATAAAAAGACATAATGAGTAAAGCTGCCCCTCCCTTTCCCCTGGTCTAGTACCTTCTCCCAGAGGCTTTCCCCTCAACTTTGTGGCACCAAAGCTGTATTTTGATTTCAACATCCTAGCGGCATCTCAGGGATCTCTGCAGCAATAGGGACCTGCGATCCTGCTCAGCAGCAAATGCACCCACCCCTATCCACTCCCTGAGGGTGAGAGTCAAAGAGGCCCCTCCAGTGGAGAACAGCCAGCAAGCCCAGCAAGGGGGAGCATCCGGGCATAGAAGGGTCCCTGCACCACCTGCAACCACAAGTACTTCCCAGCTGCTCACCTGTCTGCCCAGGAGCCTGGCCCAGCAGGAGGGCCAGGCAACCAGGCAGCCAGGAGAGAGACCATAGCACATGAGAGCATTACACACGGCACTTCATGACTAGGGGCCACACGGATGGCATCCCTCTTCCACAGCAGACCAGAGAGCCAACAAAGGCAATCCCTTCACACACATGAATAAACACTGCAATAGTGGCATTTATCATGTTAGGTAGTTAGAATAGGAAAAAGGTGTCCAGAACGGCAGTGGCTAAAAGACAAGGAAGGGAAAAACCCGCAAAAAGACAAGGAAGGGAAAAACCCGCAAAAATAGAACAAAGGAAGGTCCGAGGAATGGAGGGAGGACCTCATTCCTCATGCTGTTGGTAGAACAAACAGCACTTCTGGCTAGCCCAGTTTACAGAGGGCAGGCCCGGCAGGGTGGGGCGGAGAAAAACATATAAAAAGAGGAGCCAAAGGGCCTGGGGTCTCTCTCTCTTCTCTTTGCATCTTTTGGGTCATCATGCCCTCACACCTTGAGGATGTATTTTCCTTTATTTTCTAAATAAAACGGAGCTGTAACACGGGTCCATCCGAGAGCTGTGACACTGGTCTGTCCAAGAGCTGTAATGCTGGCCCAACTGAGGCTGTAACACTGGTCCATCGCTTCAATTTTTTGTTGTGACGAGACAGAACTGAGGAACTTACACACTTCCCCAACAATAATAAGAAATACCCTTTTCATCTTCCTCCCTGTTTTTGGCACAGAACTCATAAAGCCTTTAGAATTTACAAAGTGATAAAAAAAGATCAAATTGTGTTTTGTTATTCAAAACAAAACCCTTTCAACCACACCTGAGTTTATGTTAATGAGGAAATTAGGAAATCTGAAGCCTTGGGGCTAGTTGTAAGGGGAACCAGCCTCAGATTGGAAGTTAAACCCCACCTCTACTTCAAGAAGAGGAAAAGGGAAAGAAAGTCCATTTAATCACTAACCTGAGGGCCTTTGGTTTTAAAAGAATATTCCCTGGTTACTTTTATTTTTTTTTTTAGAATTTAATCTAATATTGTTGTTCAGTAGCCCAAAATTGTCCGACTCTTTCCACCCCATGGACTGCAGCATGCCAGGCTTCCCTGTCCTTTACCAACTCCCAGAGATTGCTCAAACTCATGTTTATCGGTTGGTGATGCTATCCAATCATCTCATCTTCTGTCGTCCCTTTTCTGCCTGCCTTTGATCTTTTCCAGCATCAAGGTCTTTTCGAGTGAGTCAGTTCTTCGCATTAGATGGCCAAAGAATTGGAGCTTCAGCTTCAACATTGGTCCTTTCAATGAATATTCAGGGTTGATTTCCTTTAGGACTGACTGGTTCAATGTCCTTGCTGTCCAAGGGACTCTCAAGAGTCTTCTCCAGCACCACGATTTGAAAGCATCAATTCCTCAGCACTCAGCTTTCTTTATGGTCCAACTCTTACATCCATTCATGACTACTGGAAAAACCATAGCTTTAACTAGATGAATCTTCGTGGGCAAAGTGATGTCTCCGCTTTTCAATATGCTGTCTATGTTTGTCATAACTTTTCTTTCAAGGAGCAAGCATCTGTCTCCCTTGGTGACTTTTGTCTTTTCTGTTATGAACCACAATTGTGAGTAGATGGCTTACTGGGTTCTGTGAGCCTACCAGTGAGTTATCCACCCTCAGGGTGGCTGTGGTCCTGGGACTTTCATGGGCACTAGGAGTCCTGGGCAGTCTTGGGTGTCTGCAGGATTTTAGCTTCATGGTTTTGCCAACTCTGATTAATATTCTGCATCATATATCATCCAAAAAGATATATTTTATTATCATTACACTGACAAATAATTCTAAATGGGCAGTTATTTCCATGTTGGAAAGTTGGGCTTGAAAAAGCAATGAAATCTAATTAAATACTTAATTTTATTTTTTATATCAAGCCAAGGAGTCTCCTACTTACATGTGAATTCAAAGAACTCATGAAACAACTACAAGTAAAAAGGGATTTCAGTCCTAACAATTCAAAGCAATTTTAACATAAAAACATATGAATTTTTAAAATGGTGAGTAGTTTTGAAAGTGTTTTAATAAAAAATATCAGATATCCCACTGCTATTGTTAGTTTTATAAAATGATTTTTAAATGCTGTTTTACATTATTAAATCTATAGTTGATTAAAATTACTATTTAAAAACACAGAAAATGTTTTTCTTTTATAGTTGTTTACATAGTGATAAAGAATGGAAACATACAGGTGAAAAACATCATTTAAAAAGTCTACCTATATGCTTTTTTTTTTTTTAACTTCTACAGTAGAAATTCAAACACAGCTGGATACCTTTCCTTTTTCTGCCCCTGGGATATAAGTATTTAGCATTTCAAAGGTCCACAGAGTTGGTAATTTCATTATATTTTCATTCAGAAATACTGTATTTATAATGTTAGAATATTAGGGTTACAGCAAACTTTTCTATTTCAGATGAATTCTTCAAAAACAAAGTACTTGATATATTTAACTTAAAGTTGTAGAAATTTCAAAGTCATGGTAAGTAAAAATCAGATAATCAAATAGAAGCTTTGAAGAAGTGACTTCTGCTCAGACAAGGATATTCACTGAATCTAGATCCTCCTTGATGTCATTCCCATCACCGGATTCCAACATTTCTAAGAAACCCTGATCCTCAAGCACTATCCTAGGACACACTTCATTTCCCCCCAAGACTGCTCCTCTAGAATGTCTTTGCTAACACTGTTTCTTCTCTCTGGGATGGTCTCTGTCTCTGAGTAGCAAACTAGTACGTGCCACTCAAATCTAACTACAAAAATGAAGTCAGTTTTTGGAGATACCAAATCAGTGTTATTATTGTAAAGTTAAACAATAAAAAAGTATCTAGGGTAAGATACGCACTCAATACCCCTTTAATCCAAAATTTGATGGAACCACTGTAAAGCCAAACACTGCTCTAACCATGAAGATAATACCCTCAATCACTCCCCCAGCAATCACCATCTTTTGTACCTTCAGTCATCAAAACACTCTTCGTGCCTGATTTTGCATAATAAATATTCGTGTTTATTATTTTGCTAACTTTATAATCTCCCTGAAGGCAAGGCCTTTCCATTTTTTAAACTGACTGAAATATGATATACTCTTGAAATAATAAGTAGAATGAGTTTAATATAATAGAGTCCTAATAAAAATTGGTTGAACAATTAATGAATTCTGGAATGCATTCATTTAATATTTCATGCACCATTATACATGTGGAAAATGAAACTGCTTAAGAAAAGTGATTAACCCACCATCACATCTTGGAAAAGGGTAGTTCCAGTTTCTGTTGATCCCGTGCTGACAGGTGAGCACTGGGTGGCCAATTAAAATGTACCCAGGATAGCACTCGAAAGATATTGATTGTCCCACACTGTAGTCAGAGTTGACCATATACCCATTCTGGAAAGGTGGTGGGTCAGGGCAGTTCTGTAATTCATAGGCTGAAACAGACAGAAACAAGCTCATAAATAAGAAGTTCAATTAGTCTGGAATTTAGAGGAGGAATAGGATGACATACAGCTTCTTAGCATGAACTTTTTAGATATACATTTTATGAAATCTTTATTAAGATACCCATTATCATCCAGTTGCATCACTTCATGGTAAATAGAAGGGCAAAAAGTAGAAGTGTGATAGATTTTATATTCTTAGTCTCCAAAATCACTACTGATGGTGAATTAAGCCAAGAAATTAAAAGATGCTTGCTCCTGGCAAGGAAGCTAAGGAAGCCAAGACAAACCACAAAACAGCATATTAAAAAGCAAAGACATCACTTTGCCAACAAAGGTCCACCTAGTCAAAACTATGGTTTCTCCAATAGTCATGTATCGATGTGAAAGTTGGACCATAAAGCAGGCTAAGCACCAAAGAATTGATATTTTCAAATTGTGGTGTTGGAGAAGACACTTGCGAGCCCCTTGGACTGCAAGGAGATCAAACCAGTCCATCCTAAAGGAAATCAACCCTGAATATTTGTTGGAAGGACTGATACTGAAGCTTCTATATTTTGACCACCTGATGTGAAGAGCCAATTCATTGGAAAAGACCCTGATATTGGGACAGGTTGAGGGTAAGAGGAGAAGAGGATGATAAAGGATGAGATAGTTGGAGGGCATCACTGACTCAGTGGAGATGAGTTTGAGCCAACTCTGGGAGATAGTAAAGGACAGGGAAACCCGGTAGCCGCAGTCCACAGAGTCACAGGGAGTCAGACATGACTTAGCAACTGAACAACAATATAAAACAGTACTTATTTTTAGTAGTAGAATCATAAGAATTTGCATTTAGTGAAGATCTATTGTGTACTTTAGAAATTATGTGGTACAAACTAAAAATAAATTTGACAAGGCATACCTTGGGAAGAAAATATATGAGAGGGATTTAATCAAAACAAGAAGTGCAGACAAACAAAAAGTGCTTGTAAAGAATGTCAGACCTAACAACTTTCTTTTAATTTAAAAGAAAATTACCCCAGCCCTTCTACCAAGTGCTTCTAACTAGAAAACATGTTATTGTTTTGTTTAGTTCAATTAATGTTCAGTGCAAATAAAATAAATTCTTTCCAGTTTCTTAGTTTTTTTTTCCTTAAAAAATAGTGTGGTGTCATACCTAGCCTTACTACCAGTACCATCCTTTATTTGTTTATTTATGCTTCCCCTGTTTCAGCTACACCGTGTGGCTTGTGGGTCTCAGTCCCCGGCCGGGGAGTGAGCCCCTTGGCTCTAGCAGTGAAAGCACAGAGCCGTAGCCTCTGGGCTGCCAGGAAACGGCCCAGTACAGCCTTTCTATAACGTGTAGTTTACTGTGTTTCTTCATTGTGCTCTCTCATCACTTCTCCTGTGCTCTGTCGAATGCATGGTTTTCCTCCTCGAGATACTGCTGTTTGAGTCTAACATTACCATACAGACAAGAGAAAAAGAACAGAGAACCCCATGGTGTGTTCCAACTATCAGCCAGTTTCCTTCTTTATTATGCTCTTTTCCACTGGGGTCAGCAGCTTGTTTTCATTCTTGTTTTACTTGAAATACTGTGAGCTCTGTTGCTGAAATGAGTCCTCTAATAAATACATCAAATATGGCTGCTAATAACTAAAAAGTAAAAACCATCAGAAATGATTTCCAGTTTTCATGGGACAAAAATCAAATAAAACCTTGTTCAACATCACTCCATCCTCCCTGGGAGATTCTAGTGGGGCTCTGGGGGTTCAATACAAAAATCAGTTATCACGGTACATTATGAAGGAGGTAACAGGTAACAGAGATTCCAGATGAGCCATCATGTGAAATAGCATTTAACAAAGATTCACACACGCTTCCCACGTGTTCATCACACATGCTAATAACAGGTCCCACGATGCATTTCCCTACATATTACGTGGTTTGTGGCATAATTTAAGAAAGACATTCAAGTTCTGTTTAGGGATGTATGAAATTAGCCTGTTTCTACTCATCATCTAACGTCTGTGAAAGGGATTGAAAATGGACGTTTAAGTTGCCTTTAGAAGCCCCATGATATTAGGTCCAAAAACTCTGGGTTACCCTTGATTAGAAGAAAGATATTTTCTTTCTTTCTTTTTTTAATGGTACCAACACAGCTTTCCTGTATGGGGATTAAAGGGCATTAAAAGAGAGAGAGAGAAAACCAGCCCAGGTAGGCAGGACTATAGTTTTTATTACCTACTCATATACTGAGTAAAATAAAAATAATGATTCATGTTGATGTATGGCAAAACTAATGCAATGCTGTGAAGTAATTAGCTTCCAATTAAAATAAATAAATTTATATACTAAAAAAATGTATTGAGTGTCTTCTTGTTTAGTAGCTAAGTTAAGTCTGACTCTTTTGCAACCCCATGGACTGCAGCTCGCCACACTCCTCTGTTCAAGGAATTTTCCAGGCAAGAATACTGGAATGGGTTGCCATTTCCTTCTTCCCGACCCAGGGATCGATGATGTGTCTCCTGCGTCCGCCGCATTGGCAGGCAGACTCTGCCACTGTACCAGCAGGGAAGCCCTGTATTGAGTGTCTGCTATGTTATAAATGGAAACTAGACAGAAATGGATCCTGCTTTCACAAAGCTTACATTCTATTTAGGGAAACAGACACAAATAAATCAACATGTTGGTAATTACATAAAATAACTAAGTTGTATAAACTGTTGGTAAAGAAACATGCAAGGACTAAAATAAAGGTTGTGGGGGGAAACAGGATGGAGGTTTAAGTGAGGTGATCAAAACCTGCCTTCTTGAACATGTAGCCCTGAACTTGAGATCTGAGTGAGGAGAAGATACAGCCAGGGAATAACCGAGAAAGGAAGACCTTTTAGTAGAGGGAGCAGCGGGGGCCCCAGGACATAGGAAGCTGGGTCTCTGAGATGAGGTGGGGGTTCAAGGAGAGGAGCCTGGGGCTCATCATCCAGCGCGCCCACCGTGTTCACTGTCTATAGCTCTCATGAGGGAGAATCTCACAAAGAATTGGGTCAGGCCACAGAAGAGGAATTAGGACACGCTTCTTAAGAGGACACAGCCATGGTTTTAAAAACTAGGACCCATTCTTCATCTCACAAATCATATCTTCCAGGTGGAAAAAAAAAAAACAAAACCCACAGCTCATTTCAGTGTTTTCTTAAGATTTTGCAACCCCAATTAATTCTGTTTTTAGTTGTGAATATTTCACTAACTATACATATTCAGTTCAGTTCAGTTCAGTTCACTCAGTTGTCTGACTCTTTGCGACCCCATGAATCGCAGTACGCCAGGCCTCCCTGTCCATCACCATCTCCCGGAGTTCACTCAGACTCACGTTCATTGAGTCGGTGATGCCATGCAGCCATCTCATTCTCTGTCATCCCCTTTTCCTCCTGCTCCCAATCCTTCCCAGCATCAGAGTCTTTTCCAATGAGTCAACTCTTTGCATGAGGTGGCCAGAGTACTGGAGTTTCAGCTTTAGCATCATTCTTTCCAAAGAACTATACATAGTTCCCTGGTGGCTCAGAGGGTAAAGAATTTGCCCACAATTCAGGAGACCTGGGTTTGATCCCTGGGTTGGGAAGATCCCCTGGAGAAGGGAACTGCTACTCACTCCAGTATTCTGGCCTGGAAAATCCCGTGGACAGAGGAGCCTGGCAGGATACAGTCCATGGGGTTGCAAAGAGTTGGACAGGACTGAGCAACTTTCACTTTCATACATATTGGCAACACTATTTTCAAGCGTTTTTCTAAATCTCTTATTTAATGGGAGTCCTTCACATTCAAATATTACTAACAGTATTTCCAAATTCTTAATTAATAGGTCACAAGTCACACATACTTTATTTTTTTTTAATGTCCCAAAGTTGGACTCATGGTCAAAAATATTGATTGACAGGACTATTTTTAAGTATATACAATGAAGTAATAAAAAGTTATTTGCTAGTATGCTAAAAATACATTTTGGAAGGATTCCCATTGCATGCTGTTTAGTACAGTGCAGGGGACTATGTGTTACCTGCATTGTCCACATCCATGTACCTCTGAACACCTGTGATACCTCCATGTGCCTGGACCTCTGGGCTTGGGGGTGAAGAACAGCTCAACCAGGGATCAGAATCCTTATCTAAGCACAGTTTTGTTGATCTGCACTCATCACCCATGGTGAAATCATTAACTGCCATAACTCATTTTTATAACATAAAATGTATAATTTGAGAAAAAAAATCAACTAAGAGAGAAAAAGACAGACCACCTCACTGGAATTTGATAAGGAAGTGACTTCTAGCATAAAGAGAAGTAAAAATCACCATTTTCTGTTTCACCAAGTTCTGTTTCAACTGAAGGGAATCAAGTCCTTCATACATTTCATATATTTTTCAGACACTTCCATATTTGACAACTCCCAAAGATTTTTTGAGTTTGAGTGAACTCCGGGAGTTAGTGATGGACAGGGAGACCTGGCGTGCTGCAATTCATGGGGTCGCAAAGAGTCAGACACGACTGAGCGACTGAACTGAACTGAACTGAAAGACTTTTTGTGAGGTGTTATTCAGTATTTCTAAAAAATTTGTTGTATGATATACCATTGAAAAGTTGAAACAGAAAGAGAATCATCAACCAACAGAGAAACAGGTTTCTGAAGTACAGACAAGAGTCTTGAGGTAGTTCTGCAAAATAGTATAGGCCTTAGAATGTGTTGCAAGGGAGCCCTGGGACTGAGCTGGACCTGTGTCTCCCATCTGATGGACCCGGGATGTGGACCAAACCACTTCAATTCTGGGAAGCTCCTTCCTTCATTTCGAAAGGAGAACAATTATGCCTATCTGATCTACAAGAATTAACAATGATGACTAACGCAGTGAACATGGTTGGTATGCATTAACTGAGTAAGGCTAAGTCTTAACTATAAGAAATGTCTGGTTTCTATGATAAAATACATTTCATTGCTCAAGACATAGCACTCAAGCCTCTTCTCTGATAGAGGTAGACTCAGGAGGGAGAAGCCAGTTCTAATACCAGGAATTAATGTGAAATACTGAGGGAGATCAACCCTGGGATTTCTTTGGAAGGAATGATGCTAAAACTGAAGCTCCAGTACTTTGGCCACCTTATGCGAAGAGTTGACTCATTGGAAAAGACCCTGACACTGGGAGGGATTGGGGGCAGGAGGAGAAGGGGACGACCGAGGATGAGATGGCTGGATGGCATCATGGACTCAATGGACGTGAGTCTGAGTGAACTCCGGGAGTTGGTGATGGACAGGGAGGCCTGGCGTGCTGCGATTCATGGGGTCTCAAAGAGTCGGACACGACTGCGCGACTGAACTGAACTGAACTAAGAAAGAGCCTTGTTACAGGGAGGAGAGTCTGCAGTTAGCATCAAGGTCCACACTGTATTATGACCTCGAAACCCCTTTCACGTCCTCAGCTTCCTCTCAATGAAAAGACTGATCTGGTCCAGAAGTGATTAGACTCATGCTGCAGTCCATGGAATTTCTCAAGTGCACACACACACACAAGATCACCAGCTTCCAAAGGGGGCTGTTGTCATGACTAGGATGACGCATCATTGCCCTCTGTAAGGAGGACATAATCCTAGCTCTCGTTTTTAAGACAGATTTGCCATCTAAATGTTCTTTATTGCTCATGTGAATTCCTTGATCGTCAAACCTACTGGTGATGGCCACCTGTATCACTGTGAAGGCTGCAGCCAACCTCATGCCTTTCAGCTGCCCAAAGGTTCCCCTGGAGGACAGGTCACCAAACTGCTTGCTCACAGTGGCAACTCCAACTGTGTCTTGTGCTTCCACCAACCAAGCACTAGGGCCCAGCTGTCATTTCACACAACAGCTTTTACATTGTGAAGAAATGTTTGTTTTGACCCAAATAAATCGCTGGCCTCGCACGGCCACTGTCCAGGTGAGCCTTTGGTCCAGAGGAACAGCTCCCCTAAGGGAGAAGGTGGCTGCTACTTTACTTTCAGCAAAGCCATAAAAGGAAAAACAGATCCACATGGCCTTCAGGGAGGAAACGGGACACCTTTTAAGATTTCGACCCTGGTCTCTAAGAGTTTGGTCCATGAACCACTTTTCCATCTTGAAAACCGATACCCTGCAGAAGATGAGGATTGGGGCAGTAGTGTATTGCTCACCGCTTTTTAAGCGTTTTTAGGTGAAATAGCCTTCTCTATAAAAGCCTCATGTTGAGAGCTTGGTTCAGACCTGTGGATGGTGGAAAAAGGACAGAGGAAGCTCACTGTCCTTGCTTCCCAACAGCTCAGAAGAGCACACTAACAGAAGAAAGAGCAGCAGCTTTAAAGGCACATCAATTTCATGTTTAAATCAGTTGTGTCTATAAGGAATCACAGTGAAAGTGCTCGTACAGTCAGTGTGAATAAATTCTTCAGTTGTTCATGGCACATGAAGGCAGTTTAACTGCTTTTCCTACTAAAGGGGAAAAACTGGTAGCCACAAACTATAGCTTATTTTCTCACAGATTCAATTCACTAAAATGGCAATGGTTTTGTGACTGTATGCATGAATAAGCAGATTTAACACATCCTATTATGGTGTTTTATTTTTTAAAGGTGTTTAGCACATATAGCAAAAAAAAATATGTTTTTACCACTTATGGCTAAAGCACTTAAAACTATCTTTAAGCTTTTTGGCATCTAACAATTATGCTTTATAATATAAGAGACATAAAGAAAGAGAGAGAAAGAAAGATGGAGGAGGAGAAGAGAAAGGAAGGAAGGAAGGAAGGAAGACAAGTATTCAACTTTTCCAAAATGTCAAGTCTCAAAAAAGAAAAGGAAAAGAAAGTCCAAAGAATCTTAATGGGTATCCGGGTGACTCAGTGGTAAAGAATCCGCCTGTCAATGCAGGAAACACGGGTTCAATCCTTGGTCCAGGAAGATCCCCTGGAGAAGGAAATGGCAACTCACTCCAGTATTCTTGCCTGGAAAATCCCACGGTCAGAGGAGCCTGGGAGGCTACAGTCCACGGGGTTGCAGAGTTGGACAAAATGTAGTGACTGAACGACAATGGCAACAAAAGTCTTAAAATGGTAACATTTTGCAAACACCATGGAAACCAATGTCAGTACCAATAAGCTCCCACCGATACTATAAGAAGAAGACAACACTGAGAATTTCTCTTTTCCAGGAGAAGCCTTTGGATCTGAGAAAATAATCATTATTCACGTCTGTCAGTCTTAAGTGGTATTTGCATCAAGTGTTTACATTACAGGCACTGGATGTGGCAGCAGGCGGAACCATGTACTCATCTTTCTAGTACCTATTATATTTTCTGACTGATACCTAATCAGTTGATAAATATCTTCATCCTATCAGCCATCTTCCAGTTTTTGACTTAGAAGTAGGGTATCTGAACTCCATTTTATTTAACACAATTCATCTTTCACTTCTCAAGTTCTGTATAAGTCATTTAACTTCAAGACAGCTACATGTACTAGTAACATTTTTGACCTTTATATGGTCATAAATAAATGAGAAGGCTTAGTAATAAGGGGTATACACAGACATCACTGAGAATGACAAGAATTATCTGCATGATTTATGCATCTTCTTATGCGTTATTAATCATAAGCTTAACTTATAAATCTCAAGTGGAACCTAGGAATTTCGATGTGACACACACATCAGAGTTGTGGCATTTGGCCAGCTTATAAATTTTATAAAATGACAAACTATCTAATTAAGTTTCACCCTTGTCAGCTAAGATACTCTACAAGAAATCTAAACACCTCATATTCATGTTCTCATTCTTTTTTACTTAATTTATTTTTATGTCTTTCAATTATATCAGTTAATTGCATACACTGGATTCATGTTGATGTATGGCAAAANGCATCAATTTCATGTTTAAATCAGTTGTGTCTATAAGGAATCACAGTGAAAGTGCTCGTACAGTCAGTGTGAATAAATTCTTCAGTTGTTCATGGCACATGAAGGCAGTTTAACTGCTTTTCCTACTAAAGGGGAAAAACTGGTAGCCACAAACTATAGCTTATTTTCTCACAGATTCAATTCACTAAAATGGCAATGGTTTTGTGATTGTATGCATGAATAAGCAGATTTAACACATCCTATTATGGTGGTTTTTTTTTTTTTAAGGTGTTTAGCATATATAGCAAAAGGAAAAAAAATATGTTTTTACCACTTATGGCTAAAGCACTTAAAATTATCTTTAAGCTTTTTGGCATCTAACAATTATGCTTTATAATATAAGAGACATAAAGAAAGAGAGAGAAAGAAAGATGGAGGAGGAGAAAAGAAAGGAAGGAAGGAAGGAAGACAAGTATTCAACTTTTCCAAAATGTCAAGTCTCAAAAAAGAAAAGGAAAAGAAAGTCCAAAGAATCTTAATGGGTATCCCGGGTGACTCAGTGGTAAAGAATCCACCTGTCAATGCAGGAAACACGGGTTCAATCCTTGGTCCAGGAAGATACCCTGGAGAAGGAAATGGCAACTCACTCCAGTATTCTTGCCTGGAAAATCCCACGGTCAGAGGAGCCTGGGAGGCTACAGTCCATAGGGATGCAGAGTTGGACAAAACTTAGTGACTGAACAACAATGGCAACAAAAGTCTTAAAATGGTAACATTTTGCAAATACCATGAAAAACAATGTCAGTACCAATAAGCTCCCACCTATACTACAAGAAGAAGACAACACTTAGAATTTCTCTTTCCCAGGAGAAGCCTTTGTTTGGATCTGAGAAAATAATCATTATTCACGTCTGTCAGTCTTAAGTGGTATTTGCATCAAGTGTTTACATTACAGGCACTGGATGTGGCAGCAGGCGGAACCATGTACTCATCTTTCTAGTACCTATTATATTTTCTGACTGATACCTAATCAGTTGATAAATATCTTCATCCTATCAGCCATCTTCCAGTTTTTGACTTAGAAGTAGGGTATCTGAACTCCATTTTATTTAACACAATTCATCTTTCATTTCTCAAGTTCTGTATAAGTCATTTAACTTCAAGACAGCTACATGTACTAGTAACATTTTTGACCTTTATATGGTCATAAATAAATGAGAAGGCTTAGTAATAAGGGGTATACACAGACATCACTGAGAATGACAAGAATTATCTGCATGATTTATGCATCTTCTTATGCGTTATTAATCATAAGCTTAACTTATAAATCTCAAGTGGAACCTAGGAATTTCGATGTGACACACATATCAGAGTTGTGTCATTTGGCCAGCTTATAAATTTTATAAAATGACAAACTATCTAATTAAGTTTCACCTCTGTCAGCTAAGATACTCTACAAGAAATCTGAACACCTCATATTCATGTTCTCATTCTTTTTTACTTAATTTATTTTTATGTCTTTCAATTATATCAGTTAATTGCCTACACTGGATTCATGTTGATGTATGGCAAAACCAATACAATATTGTAAAGTAATTAACCTCCAATTAAAATAAATAAATTTATATTTAAAAATATATATTGCTTAGAATTTTTTTTTAATATGGACACTGAAATTTAGAGTCAGGTGTCAAGTAAATAAAATATTCACTCAATGAACTAGGTGTTTAGCCTAGATGAGAACTCACAGATTCTGATGCCTACAGGCCAGGGAGACACAAGTTCAAAGCTGGCGGGCCGCTAAATGAGACTTTTGAAGTCGANAGTTTTTGACTTAGAAGTAGGGTATCTGAACTCCATTTTATTTAACACAATTCATCTTTCATTTCTCAAGTTCTGTATAAGTCATTTAACTTCAAGACAGCTACATGTACTAGTAACATTTTTGACCTTTATATGGTCATAAATAAATGAGAAGGCTTAGTAATAAGGGGTATACACAGACATCACTGAGAATGACAAGAATTATCTGCATGATTTATGCATCTTCTTATGCGTTATTAATCATAAGCTTAACTTATAAATCTCAAGTGGAACCTAGGAATTTCGATGTGACACACATATCAGAGTTGTGTCATTTGGCCAGCTTATAAATTTTATAAAATGACAAACTATCTAATTAAGTTTCACCTCTGTCAGCTAAGATACTCTACAAGAAATCTGAACACCTCATATTCATGTTCTCATTCTTTTTTACTTAATTTATTTTTATGTCTTTCAATTATATCAGTTAATTGCCTACACTGGATTCATGTTGATGTATGGCAAAACCAATACAATATTGTAAAGTAATTAACCTCCAATTAAAATAAATAAATTTATATTTAAAAATATATATTGCTTAGAATTTTTTTTTAATATGGACACTGAAATTTAGAGTCAGGTGTCAAGTAAATAAAATATTCACTCAATGAACTAGGTGTTTAGCCTAGATGAGAACTCACAGATTCTGATGCCTACAGGCCAGGGAGACACAAGTTCAAAGCTGGCGGGCCGCTAAATGAGACTTTTGAAGTCGATGCCTTCGCACCCTGGAAGAGCCGTCACTCTGACACTTCAGAGGACAGCAGCCCCAAGCTGATACCAGCAAATGACCCTGATTCTGACATCACAACAGGAAAAGGGGTCTTTACCAATTATGTAAAATCTAATGCTAAATATTGACAACTTAAAAATATTAATATTTTCCTAATGAAACTCAGTAGTTTTATGATCTCTGGTCTAGATTATTCCTATATAGAATTTTTTAATTTTTTTTTTATTTTGTATTGAGGTATGGCTGATTAACAAAAAATTTGTGATAGTCTCAGGTGGATAGCAAAGGGACTCAGACACACATATGCATGCATACATTCTCCCCTAAACTTCCCTCTCATCCGGACTGGCACATAACATTGAACAGAATTCCCTGTGCTATATAGTAGGTCCTTGTTGGCTATCTATTTTCAGATATAACAATGTGTACCTGTCCACCCCCTCCTTCTTAACTATCCTTCCCCCCAGCAACCATAAGCTGGTTCATGAAGTCCCTACAGAGACTTTTTGTGGGATCATGTTTTTCTTTCCTTCTTCCCTCACTCTCTTTCTTTCTTTCAGTATTCTTTTTGTAGTGAACTAAATGGTAGCTTTTGGAGCCATATAGACACAGCCTTAGTAACTCTATCTGAAAAATATCAAGAGAAAAAAAATTGTTTGAACAATGGAGGTTTAAAGTTACATAAGATAAAATCTGAGGAGGGCATGGCAACCCACTCCACTATTCATGCCTGGAGAATCCCATAGACAGAGGAGCCTGGCAGATCCCCGTCCATAGAGTCACAAAGAGTCAGACAGGACTGAAGTGACTTCAGTATCAGTTCAGTCGCTCAGTCATGTCCAACTCTTTGAAACTCCATGGACTGCAGCACATCAGGCTTCCTTGTCCATCACCAACTCCCAGAGCTTGCTCAAACTCATGTCCATCGAGTTGGTGATGCCATCCAACCATCTCTCCTCTGTTGTCCCCTTTTCCTTCTGCCTTCAATCTTTCCCAGTATCATGTTTTTTTGCAGAGTCAGCTCTTTGCATCAGGTGACCAAAGTATTGAAGCTTCAGTTTCAGCATCAGTCCTTCCAATGAATATTCAGGACTGGTTTCCTTTAAGATTGACTGGTTTGATCTCCTTGCTATCCAAGGGACTCTCAAGAGTCTTCACCAACACCACAGTTCAAAAGCATCAACTCTTTGGCACTCAGCTTTCTTTACTTTCACATCCATAGATGACCACTGGAAAAACCATAGGTTTGACTAGATGGACGTTTGTAGGCAAAGTAATGTCTATGCTTTTTAATATGCTGTCTAGGTTGGTCATAACCTTTCTTCCAGGGTGCAAGAGTCTTTTAATTGCATGGCTGTAGTCACCATCTGCAGTGATTTTGAAGCTCCCCAAAATAAAGTCTGTCANAGGTTTGACTAGATGGACGTTTGTAGGCAAAGTAATGTCTATGCTTTTTAATATGCTGTCTAGGTTGGTCATAACCTTTCTTCCAGGGTGCAAGAGTCTTTTAATTGCATGGCTGTAGTCACCATCTGCAGTGATTTTGAAGCTCCCCAAAATAAAGTCTGTCACTGTTGCCACTGTTTCTCCATCTATTTGCCATGAAGTGATGAGACCAGATGCCATGATTTTAGTTTTTTGAATGTTGAGTTTTAAGCCAGATTTTTCACTCTCCTCTTTCACTTTCATCCAGAGGCTCTTTGGTTCCTCTTCACTTTCTGCCATAAACGTGGTATCATCTGTATATCTGAGGTTATTGATATTTCTCCCAGCAATCTTGATTCTAGCTTGTGCTTCACTCAGTCCAGCATTTTGCATGATGTATTCTGCATATAAGTTAAATAAGCAGGATGACAATATACAGCTTTGATATATTCCTTTCCCAGTATGGAGCCAGTCCTTTGTTCCATGTCTGGATCTAACAAGTTTTAAGCCAGATTTTTCACTCTCCTCTTTCACTTTCATCCAGAGGCTCTTTGGTTCCTCTTCACTTTCTGCCATAAACGTGGTATCATCTGTATATCTGAGGTTATTGATATTTCTCCCAGCAATCTTGATTCTAGCTTGTGCTTCACTCAGTCCAGCATTTTGCATGATGTATTCTGCATATAAGTTAAATAAGGAGGATGACAATATACAGCTTTGATATATTCCTTTCCCAGTATGGAGCCAGTCCTTTGTTCCATGTCTGGATCTAACTGTTGCTTCTTGTCTTGCATACAGATTTCTCAGGAGGCAGGTAAGGTGGTCTGTCATTCCCATCTCTTTAAGAATTTTCCAGTTTGTTGTAATCCACATAGTCAAAGGCTTTGGCATAGTCAATAAAGCAGGAGTAGATGTTTTTCTGGAACTCTCTAGTTTTTTCTATGAAGCAACTTAGCACATATGTAGGATAAAATCTAATTTCAAAAGTACACAGCAAAAAATAATAGCATGGGAATCTGTATTTGAGTCTTGCAAAGTCAATAAAATAAAATCTAATTTCAAAAGTACACAGCAAACAATAATAGCATGGGAATCTGTATTTGAGTCTTGCAAAGTCAATAAAAAAAGAAAAGTTAAAATTTTAAATATAGTATTAAGAAGCNCTTCATTGCATCTCCTGCCTTGCCTGCTGAGTCACCAGAGAAGCCCTGTAAATAGCTCACAAGCCAATAATGGAAGAGAAGCTTGGAAAAAACTCACATGCCTGGCTATGCAGTGATCAGCATGCCACCCTCCAGGAAGGGAAAGTGTCTGGAGCCAAGAGAACATGTAGTAGGGAGACCAAACCTCACTGAAGGGCCAGGGAGCCCTCTGTGCAGATGGGGTCTCTGTGCAGAGACGTGAAGGATGTCTGGTAATTAACCAGGTGGAAGGAGGGAATAGTGTTCCAGGCAGGTGGAACAGCATGTGCTAAGATCTACAGCTGGAATAAAGTAAGTGAAAGGAGAGGTAAAGTCACAAGCGGAGAGATCAGAGAGGCAAGGCACTTTGCTAGAGCAGTGGGTGTGTTTTCACAGGAGGCTGCTTCTACAGTAATATAGTCCTGGCCATGAGGACACAGCCAAAACAGAAGAAAACACACAAGCAAAGAAAACAACAGTGAGAAGCGTCTGGTTCTGTGTCCCCTGCACCACTGCCAACTTTTTCTCTAAACGATGCTTTTTAAATTTTTTTCTTTTAAAAGACTTAATTGTTTAGAACAATTTTAGGTTCACAGCAAATGAGCAGAAGGTACAGAAATTTCCAAGGAGGGAATAGTGTTCCAGGCAGGTGGAACAGCATGTGCTAAGATCTACAGCTGGAATAAAGTAAGTGAAAGGAGAGGTAAAGTCACAAGCGGAGAGATCAGAGAGGCAAGGCACTTTGCTAGAGCAGTGGGTGTGTTTTCACAGGAGGCTGCTTCTACAGTAATATAGTCCTGGCCATGAGGACACAGCCAAAACAGAAGAAAACACACAAGCAAAGAAAACAACAGTGAGAAGCGTCTGGTTCTGTGTCCCCTGCACCACTGCCAACTTTTTCTCTAAACGATGCTTTTTAAATTTTTTTCTTTTAAAAGACTTAATTGTTTAGAACAATTTTAGGTTCACAGCAAATGAGCAGAAGGTACAGAAATTTCCCATATAGTCTCTGCCCTGCCACATGCACAGTTTCCCAAATTGTCAGTGTTAAAATGTGTTTCTTCAATTGCCAACTTAGGACTTTGTGTATGTGTAAGCGGCTCTTTCTTAGAAGTCAAGTTATTCCTTGCCCTTCTGACTCCAGAGGGAAGGTTGGGAGGACGGGAGAAGGTAAAAATAATTTCCAGTCAGTGTTGGACTGAGCTCTCCATGTGCATAAACAGAACTCTGAGATGTAGAACACTGGTGCAGTAGTCTACCCATTTAATAAGATTCCTCGGGCTTCTCTGGTGGCTCAGATGGTAAAGAATCTGCCTGCAATGTGAGAGACCCAGGTTTGACCCCTGGGTTGGGACTATCCCCTGGAGAACGGAACGGCACCCCACTCCAGTATTCTTGCCTAGAGAATTTCAAGGACAGAGGAGCCTGGTGGGCTACAGTCTATGGGGTTGCAGAGAGTTGGACACAACTGAGTGACTAACACTTTCACTTTCACTTGCTTGACAGTCCTCTCAAAAGCTGGTATCAATCACCCTGTGACATTGTTCTAATCCATACCCTCCCCCTCCAGTTGGACTCAAGCAGACAGACATATTTGCTCCCCAGGGGATGGTGGCCTGCCCATGTTTCCATGAAAAGTTTATTACCAAGCCCAGGCAATCACATTTACATTGCTAATTGAAGAAGAAAGCTACTGTAAGTGCAAGAGTGAGAATTATTGGGCAGTATGAGGAAAGACATGCCCAGTTCCCCCTGGGGACATCAGTGTCAGCAACCACAACAGGACACTCTGCCTGATGCTAATAAAAGAGATGCTTAAAATGAGCACCGAGGAAAATCAGCAGACTCCAGAGATTCTCAGCGATCGCCTCTGACGTAGACTTTTGAGACAGTTCAGTGCAATGGGATTTAATTGAAGTGGAGCAGGGTAGCAAATGGATTTCATTTCTTAAGAGGGTTCTCCTAGGGCCGAGGAGATATCTAAGCTGAACTGGTTCCACTGTTTTTCAAACCACTGATTTGGCCTGACAAAACCCTCTATTCCCTGTGAATAGATCCTATCCCTTCACCACGCCCATCACTTGACCTGTGACCCCATGGGAGGAGTCAAATTATTGACTTGTAGATCATGGACATGAATTTGAGCTATTTCTGGGGAGATGGTGAAGGACAGGGGTGCCTGGCATGCTCAGTCCATGGGGTCACAAAGAGTCAGACACAACTGAGCGACTGAACAAGGTCATGGCCACAGGTCCTCCCCTCCCCCATGGCAGGCACAACAAAGGGGAAAACCACCCCATTTCCCAAAACGACAGGACGATGAACTCTATCTGCCATGTATTTTGATGACTGCTCCTTGCTCTCCGTGAAGAACTTGGTGTAAAATCCTCAGCGTGGGGGTGTTTAAAAAAATATAAATTGGTTGTCACTGAGGGGGTTAGCAGAACAGGACCAGTCTTTCTGGATCAAGGTTTCATGTTTCAAGCAAAATAGGTTGTGAAGATCTTTTTGGTAACTACTAGCTCCATTTAAAATAAAATTAGTTATTTACTTGGCTGTGTGTGCCAAATAAATATTTTGCAGGTATTTGGTGGCTCAGATGGTAAAGCATCTGCCTGAAATGCGGGAGANAGAGTCCCTTGGACTGCAAGGAGATCCAACCAGTCCATTCTGAAGGAGATCAACCCTGGGATTTCTTTGGAAGGAATGATGCTCAAGCTGAAACTCCAGTACTTTGGCCACCTCATGCAAAGAGTTGACTCATTGGAAAAGACCCTGATGCTGGGAGGGATTGGGGGCAGGAGGAGAAGGGGACGACCGAGGATGAGATGGCTGGATGGCATCACGGACTCAATGGACGTGAGTCTGAGTGAACTCCGGGAGTTGGTGATGGACAGGGAGGCCTGGCGTGGTGCGATTCATGGGGTCGCAAAGAGTCAGACACTACTGAGCGACTGAACTGAACTGAACTGAAAATAAATTTATATAAAAAAAATAAAGCTCTATGTGCAGCATGGTGACTATGATTCATAATGCAGCATTGTATACTTGACATTTGCTAAGAGAGTAGACCTTTTGTTCTCACTGCATGTGTGCTCAGTTGCTAAGTCACGTCCACTTCTTTGTGACCCCATGGTCTGTGGCCCACCACTCTCCTCTGTCCATGGGATTTCTCAGGCAGGAGTGTTGGAGTGGGTTGCCTTGTCCTCCTCTGGGGTGTCTTCCCGACCATGGGATCAAAACCGAGTCTCCTGCATTGGCAGGTGGATTCTTTACTTACCACTGTGCTACCTGGGAAACCCTCTCTTTACACACATACACACACAAACAAGATAACTATCTAAGGTGATGTATGTGTTAATTACCTTTATTATGATAATCATTTTACTATGCACATGGATATAAAAGCATCGCCTTAAATATACATAATTTCTATTTGTAAATTATAACTAAGTAAAGCTGGAGTTAAATAGTTTTAAATAATAAAAATCTATGTTTAATTCTTAAAAAAAATAAATAAAAATAAAAAAAGAGACAAATGGGATTACATCAAACTGAAAAACTTCTGTGTATCAAAAAAAACAATCAATAGGGCAAGATTCAACCTATGCATTGAGAGAAAATGTTTGCAAACCATATATCTATAATGGTTGATATCCAGAGCATGCAAGGAACTTCTACAGCTAAACAACAAAATATCCTCATTTAAAAAAATGAACAAAAGACTTGAACAATTATCCAAAAATACAAGTGTGCATAACAAGTATATGAAAAGATGCTCAACATCAGTAATTATTGGAATAATGCAAACTTAAACCATAATAAGATATCATCTCACACTCATTAGGATGACTGTTAACAAAGTAAAAGGAGAAAACAAGTGCTGGCAAGTTGTAAAGAAACTAGACTCCTTGTGTACTGTCAATGACAACAGAAAATGTTGTAACAATTATTAAAATCAGTATGGAGCTTTCTCAGAAAACTGAAAGATAATTAATGCATGGTCCAGCAACCCTACTTCTGGATATATATCCAAAAGAGGTGAAATCAAGAGTATAGTGAGGCATTGTGTTTAAAAAGGCAGAGATAGTAAAACCTGAAGAAAATCATGACTACAGTTCATTAGAACGTCAAGGTTTAGAGGAAGTGATATTTAAAAATGAAAAGATAAACAGATGCTCAAATTAGGGTTTTTCAAAAAATGCGTTCTTGCTGATTCCATAGCTGTTATGAAGTATTGCAAAATCCCATGGTGAACTGTGGTAAAACCCTCCAGGAAAGGAAATTTGCTTCATTTGCATTTATTACATGATACATAAAGAATAGACAACACTGATATAGGAAATTCAGTAGTTTAGACAGTGGGAAATAGCCCTGTCTCATTTCACCTTCCAAAACTGCTTTGCTTCTTGACACTTGAAACTTTTCTCGTCACCCACTTCATCCACTTATGTGACTGACGTCCACTCCCCTGAGTCTACTGCCTTGATCAAAACTTTGATAGGACTAAGGCTCTCATAAATGATTAGCTGCTGGCTGGCTAAGTCACAGAGCCACTAGTCATTACTTATTCCATTTCTTCCTTAGTTACCATGAAAAATTTGCGAGACTGGCTGTAGAATAGAGAATTCTTTCAAGTTTTAACATCCAAAGGATGAATTTGATGAATAATGTCATGAATTTTAAGCTAGTGAGAAGACCCTGAAACCAAAGTAATGGTTAGAAAAATGGAATACTCATAATTTTCAAGTGACCACAATTTATTAATAAAGTCATATTTTTTTGCATATGTGACTTTTCTACATGTTCTCTGTAAGAACAAATACTCTCCACATTCACCCATTATTAAGGCATAGATAATCTAAATGTGTACAGATAAAACCACTTCAAAAACTGATTAATACTTCCATGTCATTTTACTATATTTGGACTCAGAAACCCACTGTGACTCAACAATTTTGCTTGTCCATACTATTCATAAACTCAGTTCACCTAAACAATATAGTATTTAATAAAAGTAAACACAGACAGTAAATGATATATAAAATCATAATGAGGGTTGTGAGTTTGAGTTCACTTAGTCATGTCCAACTCTTTGTGACCTCATGGACTGCAGCACGCCTGGAGATTCTCAAACTCATGTCCAACAAGTCAGTGATGCCTTCCAACCATCTCATCCTCTGTCATCCCCTTTTCCTCCTGCCTTCAATCTTTTGCAGCATCAGAGTCTTTTCCGATGAATCAGTTCTTTGCATCAGGTGGCTAAAGTATTGGAGTCTCAGCTTTAGCATCAGTTCTTCCAATGAATACTCAGGACTGATTTCCTTTAGGACTGACTGGCTTGATCTGCTTGCATTCCAAGGGACTCTCAAGAGTCTTCTCCAATACCACAGTTCAGAAGCATTGATTCTTTGGCACTCAGCTATCTTTATGGTCTAATTCTCACATGCATACATGACTACTGGAAAAACCATAGCTTTGACCTTTGTTGGCAAAGTAATGTCTCTGCTTTTTAATATGCTCTCTAGGTTGGTCATAGCTTTTTTCCCAGGGAACAAGTGTTTTTTCATTTCATGGCTTCAGTAACCATCTGCAGTAACTTTGGAGCCCAAGAAAGTAAAGTCTGTCACTGTTTACATTGTTTCTCCATCTATTTGGCATGGTATTATGGTAGAGGATGCCATGATTTCATTTTTGAATGTTGAGTTTTAAGCCAGCTTTTTCACTCTCCTCTCACTTTCATCAAGAGGCTCTTCATTTCTTCTTCACTTTCTGCCCTAAGGGTGGTGTCATCTGCATATCTGAGGTTATTGATATTTCTCCTGGCAATCTTGATTCCTGCTTGAGCTTCGTTCATCCAGCTCAGCATTTCACAAGATGTACTCTGCATATAAGTTAAATAAGCAGGGTAACAATATGCAGCCTTGACATACTCCTTTCCTGATATTGAACTAGTCTGCTGTTCCACGTCCAGTTCTAACTGTTTATTCTTGACCTGTGTACAGATTTCTCAGGAGGCAGGTAAGGTAGTCTGGTATTCCCATCTCATGAAGAACTTTCCACAGTTTGTTGTGATCTACATAGTCAAAGGCTTTGGCATAATCAATAAAGCAGAAATTGATGTTTTTCTGGAACTTTTTCTATGATCCAACAGATGTTGGCAATTTGATCTCTGGTTCCTCTGCCTTTTCCAAATCCAGCTTGAATATCTGGAAGCTCATGGTTCACATACTGTTGAAGCCTGGCTTGGAGAATTTTGGAGGGTTACTTTCTATTGTTAATCAAGGTCTTTGCCATTCTCATAAAAATGTAGTCACACAGTAGTCTTCAACTGCAAATATTTCAATCGTTTTTTTTTTTAATAATACGTTTGTGTGTAACCCCATATTGCAATTATCAAGGATTATGAAGAAAAATGGAGATGGAAATGGCAACCCATTCCAGTATTCCTGCCTGGGAGATCCAATGGACAGAGGAGCTTGGGGAGCTACAGTCCATGGGGTCACAAGTGTCAGACACAACTGAAGCAACTAAACCACCAAACTGCAAAGAAAAAGAATACACTTGAATCAGTTCTAATGAGATGGATGAAACTGGAGCCGATTATACAGAGTGAAGTAAGCCAGAAAGAAAAACACCAATACAGTATACTAACACATATATATGGAATTTAGAAACATGGTAATGATAACCCTGTATGCGAGACAGCAAAAGAGACACAGATGAATAGAACGGACTTTTGGACTCTGAGGGAGAGGAAGAGGGTGGGAGGATTTGGGAGAATGGCACTGAAACATGTATACTATCATGTAAGAAATGAATCGCCAGTCTATGTTCGATACAGGATACAGGATGCTTGGGACTGGTGCACTGGGATGATCCAGAGAGTTGATATGGGGTGGGAGGTGTGGGGGGTGTTCAGGATTGGGAACTGATGTATACCTGAGATGGATTCATGTCAAAAACATGGTAATGATAACCCTGTATGCGAGACAGCAAAAGAGACACAGATGAATAGAACGGACTTTTGGACTCTGAGGGAGAGGAAGAGGGTGGGAGGATTTGGGAGAATGGCACTGAAACATGTATACTATCATGTAAGAAATGAATCACCAGTCTATGTTCGATACAGGATACAGGATACTTGGGACTGGTGCACGGGGATGATCCAGAGAGTTGATATGGGGTGGGAGGTGGGGAGGGGGTTAAGGATTGGGAACTCATGTACACCCGAGACGGATTCATGTCATTTCATTGTATGGGAAAACCAATACAGTATTGTAAAGTAAAATAAAGTAAAAATAAAAATTAAAAAAAAAAGAAAAATACTGCTATAAATGAGAGGGACATTTGCAACAGACTCAGATAAGAAAATCAGCAATGCCAACAGCAAGTAACCTACAACTGAACGAAAAGTAATTACAAAGGTCTACATGACTTTCATTTACAAAGTTAATTAGCTCTACACTTTTAAATAGTCTTTACTCATAAAATCACAAGATTCAATAAAAATCAAATGTTTTGAGTATTGATAAAAAAATAACCATAAAATTTATTTGCTTTCTCTATTGCAGCTGCTAAGTCACTTCAGTCATGTCCAAATCTGTACAGTCCCATAGACAGCAGCCCACAAGGCTTCGCCGTCCCTGGAATTCTCCAGGCAAGAACACTGGCATGGGTTGCCATTTCCTTGTCCAATACATGAAAATAAAAAGTGAAAGTGAAGCCACTCAGTCATGTCCAACTCTTCGTGACCCTGTAGACTGCAGCCTACCAGGCTTCTCCAACCATGGGATTTTCCAGGCAAGAGTACTGGAGTGGGGTGCCATTGCCTTCTCTTGCTTTCTCTATTACTCCTCACTTGAAAATAACTGGATGTAATTTCAGAAATCTGACTATCAGTGGGATGGATGGACCCCATGGAGAAGTCAGTATTTTGAGTCACCACATCTTCTCAAAAAGTACTCAGATCAAATACACTTTCAAGGCCAGACCCGAGAGCCCTATTTTGAGCTTGACCCAACTCTGCATCCATCAGCACTGCTGACTTCTCTGAGCCAGAGAACTAAACTGATGACTCCTGTGACAATCACTTCTCCTGTGAGGATGCCAATTCTCCTATTCCTGTCCAAGTGGGTCTTTACTCAACAACCTAGCTGATCTATTTGAAAAATAAGTCAGATGATGTCACTTCCCTGACAGAAACAATGCAGTGTCTTCAAATTGTTCTCACAACAAAATCCTGGGCTGTGAGGTGGGGAACACTCTTCAACCGGCTCCCTCTTTCACTCTCGTTACCTGCCTCTCCTTAGACTGTTCTCAAGGTTCCCTCTGTGGTTGACATTTCTTCAGGAGTATAACAAGTGCTTTCCACCTGGGATGCCCACTGATAGTTTCCTTTGGCGCAATATGTTTCTGTAAGTTTTTTTGTGACTGAATGTTGGGTATTGTCTCATTCTTCCTTCAATAAATGTTTTTGGTCTAAGAGCATTGCAGTTACTTTGTACCTAAGAACTCTGTTCATTTGTGTCAAGGTTATGAACACAATCTACAATTATCACAGTGCTTTCTTGATATTATGCTCCCATAACTAAAATGTAAGTTCTGCATGAGCTGAGACCATACCTGGTTGCCCCATGACACCATCTACAGAGGTTGGAGGACAGAGCAGGCATATAGGAAATGCTCCAACAATTGGGGATGAATGCAATGACACCCACCATTTATTTTAGGGGGACAAGAATAGGGAAGGGGGAGAATTATCACCAAACGGAGATAAAATCACAGCAAATGTGGACACTCTATGAAAACCATTCAAAATGGAAAACAATCAAACACAAAAATAGTCTCAAATGAGACACAACAGGGGGTATGCACCAAATGACAACTTGAGTTCCAAAATCACTGTGGACACTGACAGCAGCCATGAAATTAAAAGGTGCTTGCTCCTTGGAAAGAAAGTTATGAGAAACCTACACAGCACATTAAAGCAGAGACATCACTTTGCTGATAACAGTCCATGTAGTCAAAGCTGTAGTTTTTCCAGTAGTCATGTATAGATCTGAAAGTTGAGCCATAAAGAAGGCTGAGTGTTGAAGAATTGATGCTTTAGAATTGTGGTTCTGAGCAGAAGACTCTTGAGAGACCCTTGGACTGCAAGGAGATCAAACCAGTCAATCTTAAAGGAAATCAATCCTGAATAGTCATCGGAAGGAGTGATGCTGAAGCTGAAGCTCCAACATTTCGGCCACCTTATGCAAAGAGCTGACTCACTGGAAAAGATCCTGATGTTGGGAAAGATTGAGGGCAGGAGGAGAAGGATATGATAGAGGATAAGATAGTTATATAGCCTCACTGTTCAATGGACCAGTGTTTGAGCAAACTCTAGGAAATAGTGAAGGACAAGGAAGCCTGGCATTCTGCAGTCTATGGGGTTGTGAAGAGTCAGACATGACTTAGAGACTGAACAACAATAACAGTTTAAAACAAAACTCCTTCTCGTGTGGGCAACTCCCTGAGTCACGGTCTGAATGAGTAGCAGCAGAATTTGTCCAATGATTGATGATTCTCTCAACAGAAACCAGAGACTAGCTGAAAATAGAGTTAATGATGAGACCCACCTCTGAAATCAGTGTGGGGACAGTAGGTGGTGGTTAGTAGAGCTTAAGATTAAGCTTCAGTTCTGTACACTCTTACTCTTTCCTTCCCAAGTCTGTTAATGCCTGAAATTCCAAAGACATATCCAAGGACAACTGGAAAACTGAATTTTGATCCCTTTATTTTAGAAGATATCCAACTAAATACCCCAGGGATTAAGTAATTAAATCACATCTTTCACTTAAATGTGATACTTGGTAAAATGCCAAAATATCACTGCTAGCAGGAAAGTTTTAATCAGTTACCAGATTTTTGTGTGTGTTACTTTCAACCTCAAATAAAGTTAGGATTCTCCTGTCACCCAACAAAGGTCTATTACTATTGAGTGCCTAAAATAGTCTTGTAAGAGAGACCTCACGTTACCAGAAGGGGCTCTGGAGCTGTCTGGAGTGTTAGAAGTCAGGATATGCAAGACTTTAAACTTGTCCATGGTTCTTGGTGCAGGGACCATGGGAGGAGATACAGAAGATATGAATTGTCAGTTGGTGCTAATTATATACATTTTAATAGGAGGCAGGATTTGAGAGGGTCTCAGAATATGTGGGTCAACAAATGATTGACATACAGTTAAATACAAAAATGGGCTTAAACTGATATGATTAAGAAGATCAATTTATTACACGACTGAATGGGCATGGCTTACTGGACACCCACTCTGGTGGAGGTACAGAGCTGTCATCTCTGGGTGCACAAATGAAATACTCATAGATGCACCCTGGGACGTATGAGATGTCATCTTGTGCAATGTGTCATTGGACTGTGATGCTGATTTACACTCACCATTCAAGTCGAGAGACCTTATTAGTATTTTTAACATAGTATTTACAAGTGCCATTAAAATATGTATTATTATAACTGGCTAAATCCCAAAACAAAGTTTCTTGTATTTAAATACATTTTTAAATGTATTAATATTAACAATTTGCAGGTATATGTGAGCGTTATTGTAATCATAGAGGGTATTACAAGCTGTCAATATTCAACTATTCATCTTGCTAAAAATGTGAAGTACTTTTCATTTCTAAAACTTGAGGCATTTTTCAGAATTTTAATTATTAGATATTTCCTTTTGAGTGCCAGTTCTGAAATGAGTTCACAAAGGAAATGAATACACTACTTACTTGATCACTACAAACAGGAGGAAAGTATTTTCAAAGAACATGCATTATAAACACAGCTTTAGTGATAATATCTTGTTGACCCAGAAATCAATGCAGTTTACTATATGACAGCCCACTCCAGTATTCATGCCTGGAGAATCCCATGGACAGAAAAGTCTGGTGGGTGATAGTCCACAAGGTCGCGTAGAGTCGGACACACCTGAAGTGACTTAGCACACACAGCACAGCATGCTATGTTCTCACCGTTATATCAAAAATTGATACCTAATTGTCATGGAAAGTTCACTACTGAATTTGATAGAAAATCCTTTTTTGAAGGCAACTTCAGTTGTAAACTATAAGTACTTTATAGAATATACAACAAAGAAGGAACTTTCTCTTTAAAAGATAATTAAATTCTATTTCCTCTTTTGCTTTTATTGCCATAAATCTGAAGCTAAATTTAGTGCCTTATAATAGCAATTATTTTAATCTCAGCGGCTAATATATTTATATGTTTCTCTTTAGTTTGGTTGTTTTTTAAAATTTTTTTCTTTTAATAATTTCTTTGTTGTACATATACATATTTTTATCTTAAGAACAGACAGATTATCTTTTTATAAAAATCTTGACAGTCTTATTTTTCATTCATCTAGGTATGTACACTTTGAGTGAGATGTTATCAGTTCAGTTCAGTTCAGTCGCTCAGTCGTGTCCGACTCTTTGCGACCCCATGAATCGCAGTACGCCAGGCCTCCCTGTCCATCACCAACTCCCGGAGTTCACTCAGACTCACGTCCATTGAGTCCGTGATGCCATCCAGCCATCTCATCCTCGGTCGTCCCCTTCTCCTCCTGCCCCCAATCCCTCCCAGCATCAGGGTCTTTTCCAATGAGTCAACTCTTCACATGAGGTGGCCAAAGTACTGGAGCTTCAGTTTTAGCATCATTCCTTCCAAAGAAATCCCAGGGTTGATCTCCTTCAGAATGGACTGGTTGGATCTCCTTGCAGTCCAAGGGACTCTCAAGAGTCTTCTCCAACACCACAGTTCAAAAGCATCAATTCTTCTGCGCTCAGCCTTCTTCACAGTCCAACTCTCACATCCATACATGACCACAGGAAAAACCATAGCCTTGACTAGACGGACCTTAGTCGGCAAAGTAATGTCTCTGCTTTTGAATATACTATCTAGGTTGGTCATAACTTTTCTTCCAAGGAGTAAGCGCCTTTTAATTTCATGGCTGCAGTCACCATCTGCAGTGATTTTGGAGCCCAAAAAAACAAAGTCTGACACTGTTTCTACTGTTTCCCCATCTATTTCCCATGAAGTGATGGGGCCAGATGCCATGATCTTCGTTTTCTGAATGTTGAGCTTTAAGCCAACTTTTCCACTCTCCTCTTTCACTTTCAACAAGAGGCTTTTTAGCTCCTCCTCACTTTCTGCCATAAGGGTGGTGTCATCTGCATATCTGAGATTATTGATATTTCTCCCAGCAATCTTGATTCCAGCTTGTGTTTCTTCCAGTCCAGCATTTCTCATGATGTACTNGAGATGTTATAAAATCATGATATATAATATTAATTTTCATTATACACAAAACTACTGAGTATCTGAACACACATGAGAAGGACTTAATCATGCATGACACATTTTGAACTTGTACCTCAAGAGTACTACTATATTACAGTTAGTTCTAGGTCAATTTTACTTGAGAAAAAAATTTGTCTGAAATAATATGGTAGTAAAATATTTTATATTTATTTTATAATCATCATTTTAACTAATAACCATTAATACTGTTAACTTGTAAGCATGCCAAAATGTGAAAAAAAAAATCTCCATTTGACTCTACTTTGTTAAGGATAAGCATTCATTTCAAACAAAGAAGGAGTCTTTATACTTTTCTCTGAATTTTTGTTTTTTCATAATAACTACAAATCACTAATTCCAAACTCCTACCTTTTTTTCAGAATAAATGTGCTATTACGGTACTACTGTCTCTTTTTCTCTATCACATGAGGCTTTCATGGCCACAGCTTAGATGTTCCAGGGTCTGACCCATCTGTATACTGTCCTGTATCAAAGGGCCATAGTCTGAGACCCGGGAGATTAGCTTACACATCGGAACACGTGCTCTGTCGGGCTACTGTAGGACATTTGAAATTCTCACTGCACAGTAGCTTCTTTATTTCACTTGTCTTCCAGGGGTCAAATATCATATCTCATAGACTCCAAAAATATTTTGTTAACTCCAATGTGTTTCCCAACAGTGAACATGAGAGGAAGAAGGTCTTTTGAGAAAGTTAGTACATAAAGAAACGAAATTATTATGAAAGTAATTCATAAATAGAATTATTGTGGTGCTGTTTAGACTCAGCACCGCATATTAGCACTAAATAGGCTTGAATAATTGCAGTGGCCCCTCACTGGAGGTCAGATACCCTCATTGGGTTTATGACATTAACTTGGCTTAGGTGCCATTAGATGAAGTCTTATATGGTTCCCTGTGGACCCAGAAATTATCTTCCAACTTAGCAAGATAGAGTGGTGAATAAGCTCAGTCACAGTACTGGGTCTAATTTAATAAAAAAGGTGTTAGTAATGTGAATTATGATCATTCAACAAGCACTGCCATGCACACAAATCAGGATAAACGTTCCTAATTCAAGCAATCTTTCAATGGATAGTAATTCTCAACTAGATGAACTTATTCTAATAATATATTTATAATGTAAATATATATTAAATTTAATTCTATATCATTTATCTGTAAATATCTCTGTACTTTTCCACAGCTATGAAGAAATCTATCTTACTAACTTAAAGTTATGTGTATTACATGCTTAGTTTATGACAGTGTAGGAGTGTGTGTGTGTCTTTATGTGCCATTTGGCTCAGTTCACTTCAGTCGCTCAGTCGTGTCTGACTCTGTGTGACCCCGTGGACCACAGCACGCCAGGACTCCTGACCATCACCAACTCCTGGAGTTTACCCAAACCTTGTCCACTGAGTCGGTGATGCCATTCAATCATCTCATCCTCTGTTGTCTCCTTTTCTTCCTGCCTTCAATCTTTCCCAGCATCAAGGTCTTTGCAAATAAGTCAGCTCTTCACATCAGGTAGCCAAAGTACTGGAGTTTCAGCTTCAACATCAGTCCTTTCAATGAACACTTAGCACTGATCTTCTTTAGGATGGACTGGTTAGATCTCCTTGCAGTCCAAGAGACTCTCAAGGGTCTTCTCCAACACTACTGTTCAAAAGCATCAATTCTTCGGTGCTCAGCTTTCTTTACAGTCCAACTCTCACATCCGTACATGACTACTGGAAAAACCATAGTCTTAACTATGTGCCATTAGCAGGTATTTTTTTGTTGTTGTTGTTGTTAAACAAGAAATGATAATGAATGTGTATTAGATAGACAGATTATACCCAGATGATTTTGTTTAAAACTGGTCATTCTAGAAAAACTTCTTCATGGTCAACCTAAATAAATAATTTTAGTATTCATCTATCCTTGAAGTAGAGCAATTTTAACACCCACAGAAGACTTCCATTTCTACCTTGGATATAGAAATATGTAAAATAAACTCTCAAGTCCACTTTAATAGTGAGAAAATTTAAACTACAAAATCATAGCCATTGTTGAACTCATTGGGGAGCTGGGGTTTCAGGTACCCGGTGACCTCAGTTCCTAAGGATTAGTGCCTCCAAGGGGAGGCAGGGCACATGAATGTCACTGTCACTGTGATGGATCACAGGAGAGAAAGGACCAACTCTCACAGGCGAGGATAGATTAGCTACCATCGTAGCAGCGGCCAGTGCCCAGCATGGGTCTCCAGCTGCTCAGGGTCCCAGACAGAGGGAGGTTCTGCCCTTCTGTCCTTGCCCCTCTGCCAAGTAGTTAAGAGAAACACTGGGGGCCTGGTAGAGCCTGGAATCAGCCTCTCCCTTATCACCTCTCACCACCACCAAATATCATTGTTTCTGTGGAGAGGGGCATGGAATCCCATGCATTTCCCTGAAGTTTTCTCTTTTAGGAAAGAAAGTTAAACCACTTTCAGTAGCAAAAGCCTGTTCTCCAGGGCTCAAGAAGAGAGGCACTGTATCTTGGAGAAAGGTATATAGAGAAAGTCTACATCTGGGGTGTAGCAGGAGAACCTGCGAGTTTACAATCCTCTATCAGTACCTAGACCATGGTCTTCTGAGAAGCTTACAACCTCAGGAGGGTGGGCAAGATTGCTGAGAACACCCTACCCCACCATGCACAGACTCTCAGGGTCTGACTCTGGCTGGGAGAGAACTACCTTGACACCATTGTAAGCTTAACATGGAGTAACAAGCAACAGCATCTACTACTGGGGAGATATAGAAGTCTGGAAGGATACCATCTCTTTGGAAAAGGCATTTAGGGAATGGCATTTAGGGTAGATTGATAGCTAAGGTTGGAATAATGACTGAGAAAAAGCCTCCAACTAGGACTTGGCAGTTGCAGCTCACCACTGAGGGATCTGATGCTCTGAAAGTAACCATAGCAACAACAGAACTCAAACCCATGGAAACTCCTGATTCAACAGGCTAACATAAGTGGAGCCCATTCCTAGCACAAATATTAACAGCATCATTGATTCAATGGACATGTGTTTGAGCAGACTCAAGGAGATAGTCAATGACAGAGGAGTCTGTCATGCTGCCACCCATGAATCACGAAGAGTCAGACACGACTTAGCACCTGAACAACAATAAAGTAGGGTTCTACTCATGGTGCCCATCTTTAATAAAGTATTAAAAAAACACTTTGTCTAGAGATAAAGTAGTAAGACTTTGCACAGTCGTATAGTGGAATAATGGACAGATATATCAAATGTAAAAATATGTTAAAACATCTAGTGGACATTCATGAAGAGATGGAGAAATTATGACAGAGAGACTAATTACAAGAAACTGGCAAGTGGAAATTCAAGGGGGAAAACACAATGTCTGAGATGAAGAATTATTTCAGTGGGCTTATTAGCAGACCTAATATAGCCAAGGAAAGACTCAGAGACTCAAAGTTAATAGCAACTACCAAAACTAGAACACACAGAGTGAATAAAACAGAACTGCATCCAAGAATTGTGATAAAATATCAACATGTCCAATAGACATGTGAATGGAGTCCCCCTCCTAAAAAAAAAGGAAAAGAGGATGAGGGAAAGAAATACTTGTAATGATAATGGTCAAGACTTTTTCATAAATATTGTAATGGAAGACATTAAACCTTAGATCCAAGAATGTAAGAGTCACTGAACAGGATGGATGTCAAGTGTGCACACACATGTGCGTGTGCACACACACACCTAGACACATCATAATCTGTCTGATGAAAATAAAAGAGAAAGAGAAATTTGTAAAGGAAGCCAGAAAACAGGAATGAATACATAGCCAAAAGAATCACAGCTTACTTCTCATCACAAGCTAAACAATGAGAAGACAATGAAGCGGTGTATATTATGTGTGCGTGTGTGTCATGTGCTAAGTTGTGTCTGCCCCTTTGTGACCCGTGGACTGTAGCCCACCAGGCTCCTCTGTCCATGGAATTCTCCCAACAAGAATACTGGAATGGGTTGCTATTTTCTCCTTCAAGGGATCTTCCTGATGCAGGGATTGAATCTTTGTCTCCTGCACTGGTAGGCAGATTCTTTACCACTTACCCACCAGGGAAGCCCTATTTTTTTTAACATATGAAAAATAACTTCTGACCCAGATTTCCAAACCCAGCCAAAATATCTTTCAAAAAATGAAAGTAAAATGATGGCTTTCTCAGAAAAACAATAGCTGGGAAAATTCATTGTCAGCAGACCTGCCCTATAAGAAGAACTGAAGGAAGTTCTTTAGAAAGAAAAAAAATTAAATGGAAACTTGGATTCACCCAAAGAAATAAAGAGCTCCATAGATGCTAAAAATAAGGTAAATATAAAACCTTAATTTTCTTATTTTATTCACTATGAAAGATCAATATTTAAAGCAAAAGTAGAAAAATATTTGTAGGTTTTATAATATGCAAAAATATAATGTACAACAACAATAACATGAATGATAGAAGAAATTAGAAGTACAAGTTTGTAAGTTTCACTAGACACAAAGCAAAATCATATTATTTGAAGGTAAGATGTGTTATATTAAAGAATATATTTTAAACTTGTCTGCTGCTGCTGCTGCTAAGTCACTTCAGTCGTGTCCGACTCTGTGTGACCCCATAGAGGACAGCCCACCAGGCTCCCCTGTCCCTGTGATTCTCCAGGCAAGAACACTGGAGTGGGTTGCCATTTCCTTCTCCAATGCATGAAAGTGAAAAGTGAAAGTGAAGTTGCTCAGTCGTGTTCAACCCTCAGTGATCCCATGGACTGCAGCCTTCCAGGCTCCTCCGTCCATGAGATTTTCCAGGCAAGAGTACTGGAGTGGGTTAAACTTGTCTAGAGAGACCCTTAACGTTTCTAAGACTTTCCTCTAATAAGACCATAGTGGAGGTAAATTGGAACTTAAATAAAAGATTCAATTAAAGAAAACGCTATCAGAAAAAGAGGGAAAAAATCAATAAAATACAAATAGTATCAATAGCAACACTCCATCAGGGTTTGGGTATTTAATCTTATTTGTCCTCTTCCCAATAAAAGTGTTTGCTTTTTGTTTGAAAAATTCCTGTCAGTGTTCATCTGGAATTATGGACTGTTATGATTAACAGGAGGCTTCTCTGTTGGCTCAGTGTAAAGAATCTGCCTGCACTGCAGGAGCTGCAGAAGACTTGGGTTCGATCTGTGGGTTGGGAAGATCCCCTAGAGAAGGAAATGGCAACCTGCTCCATGATTCTTGCCTGGAGAATCCCATGGATAGAAGAGCCTGGCGGGTTATATAGTTCATAGGGTTTCAAAGAGTCAACATGACTAAAGTGACATGCACACTACTACTGCTAAGTCACTTCAGTCGTGTCTGACTCTGTGCGACCCCATAGACGGCAGCCCACCAGGCTCCCCCGTCCCTGGGATTCTCCAGGCAAGAACACTGGAGTGGGTTGCCATTTCCTTCTCCAATGCACGAAAGTGAAAAGTGAAAGGGAAGTCACTCAGTCGTGTCTGACTCTTCGCGACCCCATGGACTGCAGCCCACCAGGCTCCTCCATCCATGGGATTTTCCAGGCAAGAGTACTGGAGTGGGGTGCCACCGCCTTCTCTGGACATGCACACATGCACCTAATTAACAGTATCTGGCCTTCACTTTCATGTGAGAAACTCAGACTTCTCAGATGGAAGCAGGGGTGCACTTGCTGTAACAACTCAGGTTTTAGGATCGGACCAACTGCATCTCCAGAGTCCCAAGCACCTTTCTCTTCCACACACCATTCAGCTACTAGCGACAGGTGGTGTCTCCCTTAGTACAGAAGGGTGGTCTTTCTGATTGGACGGTTGTGATTCTCGGGCAGGTGCTCATTTGCGATCAAACACATCTGTGTCTACATGTGTTCCTTCTGTAAGTTGCTAGCAGTCTGACTCTGACCTGAGCAGGCTGAATGCATGAGAGACTCTGTTTCTTCTCCTTAAATGCCTAGTGTTACTCGCTCAGTCATGACTGCCTCTTTAAAATCCCATGGACTGTTGCCCACCAGGCTCCTCTGTCCATGGGATTTCCCAGGCAAGAATACTGGGGTGAGTAGCCATGCCCTTCTCCAGGGGATCTTCCTAACCCAGGTCTCTTGCATTGCAGGCAGATTCTTTACCATCTAAGCCACAGAAAGCCCTTTTAAAACCTAAGCATACCTCAAAAATGGAGTTGTTTTGAGGAGAATTGAATAAATAGCTGTAACATGTTTATGGCAGGACCAGGAACAGAGCTTGTTGCTGTTTTTACTCTTATTTCATGGGTATATATTTTACTGAAAAATCTGAATTGAAAGATGTGCAGACTAGAGATAAACAATTTAAGGTAGATGTAAAAATCTATTAATGGATATATATGGCTAAGTCCCTTTGCTATCCACCTGAAACTATCACAGTATTGCTAATCAGCTATATACTGCAGTATAAAATTTAAAACAAAATTAAAAAGAAAGGGCCAGAGAGCAATAAAAAATGTTAGAAGGTTATGAATATTAGACAATTTTTGACAACTTACTTCAACAATCCTTACATTCTTTGGTGTTCACCTTCATAAGAATAATTCTACAAATACTTCGTATCATCCAAATTTTATACTGACACACAGAGTTAGAACAGAGAAATGACTGCCTCGAAACACACAGTAGATAATGGCATGATCCTCAGAATATTATTAGTGTCCAAAAACAATGACTCAGTAAAGAAACTCACAGATGAAAATGTAGGATTCTGTGTGGCCAAGTAAAAAAATAAATAGATTAAGTAATGGAACAAGGCCTTAGATCCTTGAACAAGATTGATTTCAGTAAGCAATACATTCATCTTTCTTTTAATGAATTTAATTGAGAATAAGATGAAATGCAGGTGCTTACTATTAATATATTGTTGGAGCGGAGGTACGCGTGAGTCACGGATAATACTTCACGGTAATTGTAGACTAATTATTTCAGTAGCTCCTCTTTCTATAAGGAGTGAATGCAGAGTCAGAGGCCACAAGATCACTTTGAGAGGAAGAGATGTGAACATTGATCAAATCTAATGCTGCTAAAAATATTAGTGAATTTACTGACACGATCATAAATAAGGTTTATAGTTTCCTATCTACAGATGTTCACCATATGTATCAAAGTAGTGATTTTTTCCAGACATATTCTACATAATAACATCCACAGTATCATTTTACGCTGTCACTAATGTAGTCCCATTCAAATAAATTGAAATAAACTTGCATACAAATGCCGGTAATAACTAAGGAAATTCAACCGGAATGCAAAACAGCCCTGTGGTTTGTGTCTGGTTCAGAATATTTATCATCAGCTGGAAATCTGGCCATTCAAATACATGCATGCATTTACACCCCGGCACACTGTTTATCTCAATTCAAAGGATCACTTATTAAAGCTTATCCATGTATTTGCTTATTTGCAACTGCTTATTAAACGAGATGAATATCAACATTAAGCATTTTTAGTGCTTGAAAACACGTCCTAAAATAAACTTCACTCTCATTGGAAATTCTGATTTCGCTTTTACAAGGTTTACCTGCATAATCAAATGTCAAAGTGGATTTGTGAATCTGACCTTTGTCATCCCATTTATCAGACTATTAACTCAGTCTCACATCCATTTTTTAAAAGGTTAACATCTCCTTTGCGTTACCTTCTTCCAATTAAAATGAATAATACACAAATATAGGCACTGAAGGGGCTGCTCTCTGCTGGTCCCATTCTAACAGCCTCTGAGACTAGAAATAGAAAGAGCTTATGACCATAATCTATTTGGAAATTATGACTTCTACACTTTTGGATCCTTATCTGAGTATTTTCTATCCCCCACAAGAAAAACTAACAATATTACAAATGGGTATTTTGTACTTTTTTTCTTTTTAACACAAACAGCCTAAAAGCAAAGCCAATATTTTATCGAATTATTCCAGATCCTAAATTCTTCATTTCCCTATAAATTTTCTTTCACAATATAATTATGTTATACAGTATAATATAATAAGATACAGTTCAAATAATGATGTTATATATTGATATAATTATGTAACAAAATATTATATTAATATCTATGTAATAACAATATAGTTCATAGAGATGGGTTTTGTAACACCCAACTACATGGAACTTCCAAACATAACTTTAGAACAAAATTTCACTGTGTATAAAGGGCAGGGATCCATTTCCCCTTTAAGAAAATCACTCAGTGTCACAGGGAAAGCCAGATGCAGAGACAGGGGAGCTTACTTTTGTACTCCAGGTGGAAGCCAGCCGCGGCCACGCTGATGTCGGACTGGAAGTGCAGGTAGAGCTGGTTGGATGTGCTATTGAGCAGCGCTGGCACCGTGGTACCTGCGGGAAGGGATGCAGGCTGGGCTTTAATATCAGGGATGTGTTCACTTCTCTTGTTATAAAACCATAAGCATATCACACTAAGTGCTGTAAGTCAAAGAAGGATATACATGATATCACTTATACGTGCCATCTAAAGCATAATACAAATGAACCTAATTACAAAACAGAAACAGACTCACAGATACAGGGAATAAATTCAAGTTTCCCAAAGTAGAAAAGGAGGCAGGGAGGGGTAAATTAGGAGTTTGAGATTAGCAGATACACATTCATGTACAAAATAGACAAACAACAGTGATATACTGGTATACTGTTTATCACAGGGAACTGTATGCAGTAACTTATAGTTACTATGATAGAAAATAATCTGGAAAAATACACATTATTCAAGAGAATCACTTTGCTGTACACTGAAGCAAACACCATACTGTCAGTCAATTATATTCCCACAAGAAAGAAAACACTGAGGACATTTGTTTCAGTGTACAGATCCCCTTAGCTGGTCTGATCGTCACATATTTAATCCAAGTATTGGCTTTGATCATTACAGTTTGAGCTACTCTCTTTTTCCAGGCATGGAAAGAAGTTCCTTTTCCTTTTTTTCACTTTGAGATTGTTTTATTCCTTACCTCCTGTACAATATTATGGACCTCTGTCCATTGCTCTTCAAGCACTCTGTTTACAAGATCCAATCCTTTGAATCTATTCATCATCTCTACCACATAACATAGAGGATTTGATTTAACCTGAACTGGCCAAGTGGTTTTCCCCACTTTCTTTAGTTTAAGACTGAATTTAGATATGAGGAGCAGATGATCTGAGCCACAGTCAGCTCCAGGTCTTGTTTTAACTGACTGTATACAGCTTCTCCATTTTCAGTTACAAAGAATGTAATCAATCTGATTTCAGTATTGACCATTTGGTGATATCTATGTGTAAAGCCGTCTCCTCTGTTGTTGAAAAAGGGTGTTTGCTATGACCAGTGCATTCTTTTGGCAGAATTCTGTTAGCCTTTGCCCTGCTTTATTTTGTACCCTAAGGTCAAAAATGCCTGTTACTCCAGGTATCTCTTGACTTCCTACTTTTGCATTCTAATCCCCTATGATGAATGGAAAATCATTTTTTGGTATTAGTTTTAGGAGGTTTTCTAGGTCTTCATAGAACTGATCAATTTCAGCTTCTTTGGTATCAGTGGTTGGGGCATAGACTTGGATTACTGTGATGTTGAATGGTTTGCCTTGGAAATGAACCGAGATCATTCTGTCATTTTTAAGTCTGTACCCAAGTATAGCATTTTGCACTCTT